>BQNB010178214.1:0-12891 GCA_026074375.1 Tanacetum coccineum
GTATATTTTTTCGGGAAAAATTCAGGAAAAAATCTTGAAATCGTCTGCTGTGCAGGCTGTATTAAAAAAAATTGCAGACTAATCCCTGGCGACTTGTCGCCGGGGATACTACCCACAAAACGACAAACTAGTATTTCCTATACGTTGACCCAGCGACAAGTCGCTGGGGATAAGTGGCAATTAACGTAACGCTTTAATTAAGCGTGCTAATCACTTTAGCTTAACCCGAAGATTCCCCAGCGACATGTCGCCGGGGAAAATGTGCCACCGTGGCACGACTTCTTTGACTGAAAAATGAGTGGGACCCACATCTTCGCTAGGGATTATCGCTGGGGATTGTATCCCTGACGAGGTTTCCCCAGCGATGATTCCCTAGCGACATGTCGTTGGGGATAGGTTTCCCCAGCGACATGTCGCTGGGGAAAGACCCGACATTTCGCTGGGGAAAGACCCGATTGTTGTAGTGTACGAATTTCATGAATAGTTGTTGGTGTCTTCCAGTCGATAATGGTGCCGATTCTTGTGGGGTCCATCCGAATGCCTTCTTTAGATACAATATATCCCAGAAATAAGACCTCACTAGTGAGAAAGTAGCATTTCTAGATGTTAGCATATAGATTTTGTTCTCTTAAAATTTCAAAAACGTGTCGTAAGTGATATAAATGATCCTCCACTGTATCACTATGTACCAAAATGTCGTCAAAGTAAACAACTACAAACTTACCTGATTCATCAGCCGCATAAAGGTGCCTGGTGCATTCGACAGTCCAAAAGGCATCACCATCCACTCGTATAAACCATCACGAGTTTTAAATGGCGTCTTCCATTCATCCCTAGGTCGCACACGAATCTGATGATACCCGCTACGTAGATCGATCTTTGAGAATATGATCGCTCCATGTAACTGGTCAATTAGGTCATCAAACCGTGGAATAGGAAAATTAACAGCTCGGCTATCAATACACATTCTCAATGACCCGTCTTTCTTGGGAACTAATAATGCCGATACCACACACGGGGCTCAGGCTTTCGCGAATCGAACCCTTTTCCAGTAACTCTCACACTTGACGTTGCAACTCATCATGTTCTTGAGGGTTCATTCGATAGGCGGCTTTATGGGGTATAGTTGCGCCTCTTATAAAATCAATGTAATGTCATATGTCTTATTTTTGTTTAAAGAGTAGTTAAATTTTAAGTGTTTTGAACTAAAAGTAAAAAATGACTTAACTTTGAGATCTAACTTTACTCAGTGAAGATTATTAAAGTGTTAGGTTGTCTGGATCGGGATCTTACTTAAGATCGTTTTCGGCTTTGCAAGATCGTAATCGTAAGATCCTATGAAAACATATATATTTTTGTATAAGGTTATTTTTTTATTTTTTTATATGTTTTTATATAATATTTTATATGATGGCATTTACACATATCCAAAAACACTTCAATATTAACATATCTATACTATTATATAAAACATTTACAATACGGGTCTCATCAAAAATTAAGATAAGGAGGTGCAATCTTGACCATCCATCTTATTTTAAAAAATCACATCATAGAGTGACATGTATCACTTCTTAATTAAAAAATAACTTTTATTTTCAATTTGACATATCTATTTATCTTTTTTATGATCTAATTTCACCGTATTTTCTAAAATTTCGTGATCTTTAATTCAACATCCATTTTGATATATTTTTAGCTTTTCACATTTTTAGTGGGTTTATTTTGAATTTTTTAACAACTTTAATTTTAATTTGAATACAAACTTGATTCGTAAAGATATATACTTTTGTGAGTCTTTATACAAGTGATAATGATGTTAATATGATGTTGCGGAAAAGCTACGAAAACCCAAACAAACGAATTCTCTAAGCGGGTAGGGAATTGCGGAGCGAGTTAGGTTAGCAATTTTTATCGTCGCCGCTATGCGCGGGTATCCAACTAGTTTATCAAAACATTGATAACTCGTGTTTTAGAAAAATATTTAATTGTTCAAGTTTTATTGAGTATATATGAAAGTCCCCCTTATATGATAAACGAATCTAAATTGATAATAAAAGAAAAAGTTGCATCGTTCAAGTTTCGTGGTAGTAGAACGTTACATATATTGTAATACATACTTGCACAAAGTTCATTTATGTTTCAATCGATAAATGAATGATTTGGATACAAAAAAAGATACTACATACGTGCACCTACTTCATGTTTCAAGCGTTAAACGATTCTGGATAGAAAATAAATATGAAACGGTCTTAATAAAAATTTCTAAACCTTAGCCTAAGTTACAAAAAGTCCAAAATAAGGTAATTCTACTATCCTACGATCCGATCCGATCCTGCGATCCTATCTACGATCCTACCTAAACTACGATCTTGTTATGTTCCTGATCGTTTTTTTTGTGTGGGATCGTAGGATCAGGATCATGATTTTGACAACCTTACTTTTAAATTAAAAGTGAAAAGTAATTTAACTTTGAGAAGCATATTTAATTATAGTTAGTGCGTTTGGTTCGTGAATTTGAAATTCCAGAATTTTTAATTTTAGGAAATTCCAGAATTGTTCGGAAGCTTTAGTTGATTGTGATAAGCTTAGTTACTGATTACTACTTTACCGACTAGTACTTTGCTTAGGAATTTCTCATTAAAACTTCTTCCTTTGTCAAATGCTCTTAAATGGATGTGTAATAGTCTAGTATGAGTTATGCATGTACTTTGCAACACCTTATTCGCTACTTAAGAATAGAAAAAACGTTGTTTGTTTTAAAAGCGTAAGCATGAGTAAGGTAAGGTAACGAATAAAGACGATCTTGTGAGTCAATGCCACAACTCGATCAGCATAAAATGGGATCATAGTGAGTCAATTCCAGCAATTCATGGAAGATGTCTCATTACATTAAACCTTAGGCTCACAAGGTGGACTTATAGAGAGACCTCTGTAAGCAATGCATGTTATGTACGATAAAACACTATCTTTATTAAAGTAGTTGTGTATGGAGGAGAGCTTCATATTAGTACTGACATTATATGATTATGGTACTATACTTTTAGTCTATGAACACACACAAGTTGAGAACCGTACATGCACGGATGAAGTACATATGTATCTTGTTAGAGTGCTCTAGTCTACTAGTTGGGACCGACTCTATACAGAACATGTTCTTTTTGAATGAAAGCTTGATTTCAAATAAACTACACTTTCACACCTTCATATTGAAAAAATATCTCCAGTAAGAGCTTGGTTTCAACCATTTTGGCTAGTTGGGATTTGAATGATACGCATGTCTGAAAAGTCTTTGAGATAATACTGAAATTTGTGTGTTTATGTTACAGAGAGTGAAAGTGCTAAAAGATGACTAAGAAAGTAGATAGGCTTAGCAGCTTGCCTGAAGATGTTCTTTCTGTAATACTCTCCCTCATGCCAACAAAATTCACTGTGCGAACTAGCATTTTATCCAAGAGATGGAGATACACTTGGACTTTGATCCATAACCTCTTAACTGATCGATGATATTCAATTATACTCATATTCACATGTGGATCGGGTGCTTATGCTTTGTAAAACAACCCGTCTTAAGACATTCCAGTTGCACTTTTCCAAAATCTATGTTCGAAATTCAACGACGGTCTCAAAGTGGATCAGTGAAGCAGTTAGGCTAAATGTTAGTGAGCTTGACATACAGATGACTAGCAATATTGGGTTGCCTTTGAGCCTGTTCACCTGCAATACACTCTCAAAATTAAGTTTAAAGTTAATTCATCCATTCTATAATAAATTTTCATGGGAGTGCCCACCTTCCATCTATCTTCCTAATCTGAAAACCCTTGACATCACTGATAACTTCAAACGTTGTGACTTCAATTTTAACTCCATATCTTGTGATAATATATTCAAACTCATCCATGGTTGCCCATTACTTGAAGATTTATCTCTAAAAATACATATGCCCGGTAATACAGAAGACTTCTATTTCAAGGCACCTACTTTAAAGCGATTGAGACTTGCACTCTTATATTATTCTTCAAATGATATCCACAAAGTTGTTTTGAACCTCCCTAATCTTGAATACCTTCATATTGAAGAGAGCTGGTTTTTGTGCTCGCTTTTTGTAATGGAGGATTTATCATCTCTTGTTAAGGCAAAAGTTTCATGTTCCGTATGTTATGATCATCTGCGGCTTGAGCTGCTAAAAGGATTAAGTAAAGTTAGAAACCTGACTTTAGATATCACGGTAAGTTTCTTTTTGAAATATTCAGTGTATTGCTTTCTTTTTTATTTGAACTATCAATTTGTTACGCTAAAAACCTTATAATATCAGAGTTCAAATGGAGATGCATTCAAACATTTTCCCAAGTTTCCACATGTGAAGAAACTGGTATTAGTGGGTCGTGAGCCTTTCAAACTATGGAAAATCCCTCAAATTCTTAAAAGCTTTTGTCAGCTGGAACACTTATGCATTAAAAAGGTACTTTGGTTTATTTTGAAGCTTTGAGATGTACTATTTTATGCTTTTGATCTTACTTCTTGTATCTCTGTATAAGGTTGGTTTTTTCTCTATCTTATTTGTGTTAAAACAAAAGGAACATGAAGGTGCATGGAGGGAACCAAAGTCTTTTCCCACTTCAACATTTAAGAACATCGTAACGGTGAAATATACCGATAACACAAAATGGTTGGCCCATTTTGAAGCAGTACAATTCCTGAAGTTCCTATTAGAAAATGCAGTGGATTTAAAGAAACTGATAGTCAGGTACAATAGTGAAATTGGTTTTAATAAATTGCAAGCACAATATTTAGATGCAGAATTGTCCAAGTTTCCAAGGGCTTCGAGGAATTGTCAAATCCATTTACAACAACAACAACATACCGAATCCCGCTAGGTCGGGTTATATGGGGTCACCATTTTAACCGGAGATAGTTTCTGGTAGATTGGCAGACGTAAATGTCATGAAATTTACTTTTGTTTTTATTTTCGTTTATACTTGAATATTGTTTGAATTTGATGCAAAAATGTAGAACCACTTCAATACAAAACAGACATTTACGTATTTTCCTTTTTTAGCTTGGTTTGTTTAGTTTGCTTGTAACTTTAATTTATGATTTTTGTTAGTTCCAAAGGGTTTGTATACAAATTTTCATGAAAATGACACTTTTACTTTCGATATTGTATGAAACAAAAATCAACCAACTTTTAACTCTTGGGTTTAATAACATTTTTTTTTCTTTGGGTGAGGATGTTCCATTAAGTTTGCTTGATTTATATATATTTTCTCATCTTATGAATATTAGTCGATAGGTCACTTGACTTTGATTTTGCTACATAGAATCATCTTTAAGGTGATATGCATGGTTGTCCATATATATTAGAAGGTATTAGAAAAATAACACAGATGCTACGAGTTTCGGTTGTCTAACATCTTTTGATCTTCTTCAAGTAATTAAAATCGATCTTGTAAAATATAAATATCAGCTTATTCTTTATCTTTCGTAAGCTTATGAGATTATGTAAGATAGGATTTTGTATTAATATAAAAAAAGTTCTACATCCATTAATCACGGTCACTACAAGGAAAAGTGGAAAAGTTTTCCAAGTTTTCCCCGACTATAAGTCTTCGGGGAAAAGTTTGACCAACGTTGACCGTGTTTAGTTAGTGTCATTAGTGGTAATGAGAGGAGGGGGGGTGACGTGGCACATTTTTTCCCTGATGACACGTCGTCGGGGATAAGTTTGACCAAAACTTGGACCAAATTTGCTATCGAAAATTTTGACGGGGAGCGTTCCCGCCAGGTTTCCCCTATGTCATGTCCTCGGACACATGTTTGACCGTGTTTAACTAGTGTGATTAACGGTAATGACGGTGGGGGTGACGTGACATTTTGTTTTCCCGTGACTATATCCCGGTGTTAAACCATATTGTCAAACCGAACGGTGTTAAACCACAAAACCACTTGTCATTTCCGAACTTTCCAGTTGGTTTGGAAGCTTTCGAAACGGCTATTAAGTTTTGTTACGTTGTCAAATTCGATCTAAATTAGTATAATGTTGTTGCACTACGTACGTTGCGCGGTTTTAAACCAACAAAGAAGTAGAACACTGGGGTGGGGGGGGGGGGGGGGGGGGGGGGGGGGGGGGGGGGGGGGGGGGGGGGGGGGGGGGGGGGGGGGGGGGGGGGGGGTGGGGGGGGTAATTACATTACAAATCGATAAACGATCAAACATTAAAGCATACAAATTCCATTACAAGTTGATAAAAGTTTAAACACTAAAGCATACGAATTACATTCCAAATGCTAAATTGCTTTGACTAAATGACAGACTACTCCAAACCAAATTTTCTCATGTCATTATAAAGCTCGTCAAGTAGTGCAGTTGAATCAAGTGTGTGGTTCTCGGGATGCGTATAGATTTCTAATGTTGCCTCGAGTAACTTTATCTTTTCACTCAATAACTTGCTATCTGAGCACTCTGCATTTCTAGAAGGTCCCAGAGAATAACTTAGAGGTGTTGAAGATCTTGGAGAATAACTTGGAGTCGTTGAAGGTCCTGGAGAATAACTTGGAGTCGTTGAAGCTCCAGGAGAACCGACGAGTAAACGGACTCGTTAATCTTTCCATAAAAAAATTTACATCCAAAATCGTTTTTCCGAGGCTGTTAAAGAGTAAAGAAAATTATTTTTAACAACTAACCAAATTATTTATATAGTACACAAATAAAAACATGTAATTGTTCACCTTTGATAAAGGACATGCAGAGTATAGTTTACCACGGCTTTAAGATTGATGCGATTCTCGCAAAACTACATCTTTGCCTCCACAACAACATGCAAAAGCTTCATGCAGCACCATCGTCATAATAACCGTGTGTATGTTGGTGGTTGTGAAGGTAAGAGTGTGTGATCTGTTGGTGGTTGTGATGATAAGAGTGTGTGATCTGTTGGTGGTTGTTAGGATAAGATCTGCTTTTATGGTAAAAAAGAGAGCTTTTGGCGGGAACTTTTGGTGCCAAATTTGTGAGGATAAAAGTTAACCAGGTTCTAGTGTCCATAAAGTGGAGGGAACTTTTGGCTCCAAATTTGTTGTATAACAATATCATCTCGATTCGTTCGTTTAACATCTCATGTATAACGATATCATCTCGACTCGTCCGTTTAACATGTCTTGTATAACGATACCATCTCGACTCATCCGTTTAACATCTCATGTATAACGATATCATATCAACTCATTCGTTTAACATGTCTTGTATAACGATACCATCTCGACTCATCCGTTTAACATGTCTTGTATAACGATACCATCTTGACTCGTCCGTTTAACGTCTCGTGTATAACGATACCATCTCGAATCATCCGTATAACGTCTCGTGTATAACGTCTCATGTTTAACATGTCTTGTATAATGATACCACATCGACTCCTCCGTTTAACATCTCATGTATAACGATATCACCTCGACTCATCCGTTTAACATCTCATGTGTAACGATACCATCTCGACTTATCCGTTTAACATCTCATGTATAACGATGCCATCTCGATTCATCCGTTTAACATCTCATGTATAACGATATCATCTCGACTCATCCGTTTAACATGTCTTGTATAACGATACCATCTCGACTCATCCGTTTAACATCTCATGTATAACGATATCACCTTGACTCATCAGTTTAACATGGCTTGTATAATGATACAATCTCGACTCCTCCGTTTAACACCTCATGTACAACAATACCATCTCGACTCATCTGTTTCACATATCATGTATAACGATATCATATCGAATTATCCGTTTAACGTCTCATGTATAACGATACCATCTCGACTCATTCAATTAACATGTATTGTATAATGATACCATCTCGACTCATCAGTGTAACATCTAATATATAACAACTAGCTTCATAACCCGCCCGATGGGCGGGTTCGCTTCATATTATTGTTTCACAAAATCTAAAAGGAGGTAAGTAAATAATGAATAATGGCAAAACATATCAAGTAAAAAAAGATGTGTTCATGTAATATATCTATAAAAGAACAATCAAAAGTCGATAAAATAAGAAAATCACTTCCGATAACCAGCATTTAAATTTAGAAATGATACGATGTAAAAATGGTACAATTTAGCATGAAATTTAATAGACCATCTTAAGACATTGGCATAACAATAGTCATACAATGTGATGTACATTAAAGAAACTTCAGGCCATGAACATGAAAAAGGTAGTTAACAAAACCGTGTGTATGGAGATGGAAACATCATTTTGCTGCTACATGTATCATCCACGTAAAGTTAAAACGAATATTAGTGATTTTTCATTCGCTCCTTATAGAATACTTGATCATTCACTCCTTATAGATTACTTGATCACGTGATTAACAACAAACGGTAATTAGTGGCATGTTATTCTTTCGCTAGTAGTAAAGAGGCTCAAGATAGCTCAGTCGCCTTTTATCGTCCAATCCTTTTCAATAGTATTTTTTTTCATTGAAATCCTATTGCAAGATGGTGTTGAGAAATTTGGTTCAATATGTTGAGATGTATGTGGTTCATGCACAACAGTCTATTTAGGAGCTTAACATATGCATCAACCATTATATTAATAAGTGAATAATTTTGCATAATTTAACTTAAAGTAAAGTACGCAAAATAAACAAAGAAAATTAGGTGGGTAGAACCAGACCTTTGCAGAAACACTTGGATACATTGTCATGGCTAAACCCACTTTTGTACAAACAAAATCCATCATCAGATCAAGTTTAACACCACCTTTACATCAATTGTTCTTGAAGGAACCTCTGTAACGTGAAACAACAAAGGTCATGGTAAAGCACATGTACAGGTCTATTGTAAATCCAATAAGTTTTCATTTTAAGGAGCAAGAAGCAGAAAAACTTGTGTAAAATGTGCCTTTGACTTGACGTGTAAGTATTTCTCAAGTAAGTAGCACTCCGTAGTACCATTGGCCTTGGTTACTCTTTAATAACAATTTGTGCTACTGCCTGATACAATTAACGATGTCAAAAGGTAAGATTTTCCTTCACAACTTATAAGTTTAATGCACTTAGATTAAGCTAATAAGCGTATTGAAGGGTTTGAATATGTTCTAAGCAGAAAACTTAAGCTTGCAAAGTGAATTGACATATAATTTTTTAATATAAGGGTTTGGAGATTTGCAAAACACATATCAGAAACAATTTACAAACGCAATAATCAAATAATGTTTTTCAAAACGGAATCCTAACAACCCTATATGCCACAATCTTATTTAAATAGCATACTTAAGATGTTTAAGTAAGCTGAAAAAACATTGTCTTTTGACAACACGTAAGCTAATAATCATGTTGAAGGGTTTCAATCTGGTCTTAGCAGCAAACTTAAGCTTGCATAGTGAATTGACATATAAACTTTTTTTAATATAGGCGTTTGTCGATGATTATCTGATTATTGCCTTCGCAAAACACAGAAGACTTTGAAAAAAGAGATTATTTGCATTCTCTTATAAATAAAATGCAGTTGCAACTCTTGAATATGTTTTGACCCATTTTCTTATACAAAAACAAATATCGTTCATGTCCCTAAAAACTCTTGAATATTATTATTACCTGATGTTGTGGATTTTTATCGACAAGTTACTGCTCCTTGAACTTGATTTGCAAGAGTCATTGCCGCTACCCTTGATACGCATGGTACCGTAGTGATTACATTATATTTTACAAAGAATAATCTTTATATATAGAGGTCATAACCTGGCTCCATTGAAATGTTTCACCATCTTCATATTGCGGGGGCGAAGACACCCACAAGATCAAGCAAAATAAAACGCCCAGAATTTCCGGCCTATGCCCTCGCAGTGACAGCCAACAATCATAGGGCGGTGACTCACCTAAAGAAAGATTAACAAAAAAATAAGTATGTTGATCCTTTTTATCGATGTAACATATTGATGCAGAGATAGTTAGCCCATCACTATATATATTTAACAAATTAAAACACACTATTGCCCATCACTACATGAAGAACAAAGTATATAAACTAACTTCTTGCTATGTATATTACTATCAACTGTGAAATGTAACTATAGGCTCTCTAGATCTCTATATAATTGTTTCGCCAACTCTTTATAATGCAGATTTTAAGGTTATTTTCATTAACCTTTGTTTAAATAGATTTTGTATATATGAAACCACACATATTTGGAAGATCTATGAAGTGGTTGCAATAGTTATATGACCTTCATTGAAAAAACATTAAATATATCAATAATCTCGTCGTACTACAAATTTTCATGTTCTAAGTTTTAATCGTGATCCCATAAAACTCCTAATACGTCGTCCATACTCGCTACCTAAAAACTGAACATACTATGAGTAAGAATGGATTCAATGTGCATAAGTGTTGAGGTAGTGCGTCAAACAATTGGCCAAAATAGATACGCTAAGGAGTAATTGAATGAGTTCAAGATGTGTAGTGGCCGAAGGAGTGGTGTGGACAGTGTAGATGCGTCAAGACAGAATGTGCCAAAATAGGACGAGATGGGGACCCAACATGGTTAATTTAGACTAAGAGACATCAGCTTGATCACGGCCACACTGTTGTGCATAAACATTATTATTGTAGAACTGGGCCACGGGCGAATGACGTGTAAAAGAGTGTGATTATATGATTACCGTCCCTTCCTTTAAGGTCTCAACAACCACAACAGATCTAGTATGAGAGGATTAGCCATAGATAGGGGTGGAAAGTAACAGAATAGTGGGAAAATTCGAGTAAGTTTTGTTGATGGCGGTTGCTAACGTTGTAATCTAGTTTGGGGAGTGTTGTCACGCGTTGTTTGAATTGTGACAACGGACACATTGGAGCTTTAGGAAACACAAGTCCAGCGCATTCAGCGTCCATGTAGAAAGCCATGATGTGTGGTCAAGTTCCAAGGTAGTGTGCGAGCAATTGGTGGGGACGAGTTGATCCCCCCGGCGTGGTAGGAGTGCTTACAATCCATTGGCATTCCAACACGAGAGGTTGGTCCAACATATTCTCTATAGACAAGGGTTGGGGGGGGGGGGTGGGCCTATTAGAATTTTTACAGCTATTAGAAGTCGGTAAAGTGCATATAAGTAAAGCAACAACAACTTCATTCCAGAACATAAGCATTAACCTATAATGAAATCTAGAAAAATAATAAAGGGATTGTGAATTGACGGAGCATGTTATTCGCGTATTGACGAATGCGCCGAAGTAGACAGCCTAAAGAGAAAGAGAGGTGACTGGAGTTGTCTGGAATTTTGAACCTTTGCCTCGTTAGTGAGTCCGCATGTGCTGCACAATTCTTCGAGTTATTTGAGTATTGGCAGAAGGTGTGTGCTGGGGGCTGTAAATAACAATAACAAAAGTCTACTTAATGAGAAAACATATATACAACCTACACAATAAAAAAAGAATTGGGGTCAAATGGTCAAAAGGGGATCAAAACGTTGGAAAAGGTAGTAAACGTGAGTACGGCAAGGAGCACGAGCATAAAGATTCGAGAAAGCGTAAACCCTGAACGACTAACATTAACCCTGAAGAATAGCCTTTGCTTCCACCCTATTAAACACCAATGATGACGTTGAAGTTAACGTTATTAAAATAATTTAAAGATATATCTTGTGTGATTGATCTGAGAAGTAACACGCCCCGGACCCATATTCCGCTGCGACCCAATTTGGGGGTGTTACAAGTAGTGTTTTGAGCTACACTTCCAATTTAGAAGTGATACAATCCCTGATGGTAATTTTGATGTTTCGTTTTGGCAGGATCAATTTTCCTCCCACGGATATAAGCCTCGACCACATTCATCTAGAATATGCAAAAACACATAAAGATTGGTAAAGAGAATGAAATTTTTATCACCGGATAAAAAGAGATGGGAAAGAGGATTTGTAAAATATGGTACCAAATTAAGAGTCAATGTTTGACTTCAATCCTTTAGTATATATAAATATAATAAATAATATAAATATATAATAGGATAATACAATTAAACAAGAGTGGGTAAGAATTCCGTAAGGCTTTAAAGGAAAATTACTTTTACCCAAAGTAACATCCCAAAAAACCTTCCCGGGTCGTTTCCCGACAAGGTGCGAATTGAAAATCATGAATAAATTCGTGATCGCGTATTTGAATGATCAATATATTATTTGGATTCTATTTCTATAATTCAAATGAAAAAAAACAAGTAAATGCACGCTAAAAACGAAAGCAATTAAGGTTAAAACACTAGAAACGATAACGAGATTCAAATCCCGTTTTTTAAAAACCTAAATCCTACAATTTTAACCCTACAAATGCAAATTTAATTTTTAACAGTCCTAAATGATAAAAGAAAAAAAATTTAAAAAGAATTATATTTTTTGACATTTATTTTGTTTATTATGAATTAAAAACGGTTTTAATCTAAATTAAATATTAAAAATATTAAACTAATTATGAAAAATCTGAAAAAATTAGGAAAAGTACTTTATATTATTAAGAAACTATGAAAAATGAAAGATATAAAGTTTGCTGAACAAATAAGCTGGTAAAAAGCAATTAAGCTCGGATAAGTTAACTGGCTAAATGAGGGTTAAGTATTAAATGTTGCAAACCATGAATGAAAAAGACCCATGGGCGAGTGTTAGTAGAGTGTAGTGTTAAATGTGTTGGTGTGTGAAGGGGAGGTCACAGGTTCGACCCCTGTGACCTCTTTTTTCGTAAAATATTTTTTTTTTGTTTTCTTTTTTTTAAAAGCTAATAAATAAGCTAAAATAACAAACTTTAAAAAGCAACTTAAATAAGCTAACTAAAATGACAGTTTAGCTTCTTAAACTAAGACTAAAAGGGCTAAACTGTTTGGTTTTTTTTAGAACTAAAAAGCAACA
>BQNB010178220.1:0-12891 GCA_026074375.1 Tanacetum coccineum
CGCCTTCATATACATCGATTAATGCATGACTTGTCTTTAAGAAACTCCTCCCGAGAATTAGAGGTACTCGGAGGTCTGGCTCAAAATCGACGACTACGAAATATGCGGGAAATTGGAACTTTCCCACTGTTACATAGACGTCTTCAGCGATACCGATTGGTTCAGAGATTGAACGGTCCGCTAATTCAAGCGTCATGCAAGTCGGGGTTAGTTCAGGAAGAGAGAGAGTTTTCCAGACGGAATATGGCATAAGATTAATGCTTGCACCAAGATCGGCCAAGGCGTTGCATGTATTAATCCCGGAAAATTCGCATGGAATGAGAAATTGGCCAAGGTCTCCATGTTTCTTTGGTAACTTATTTAGGATGACTGCTGAGCAATTCTCATTCAATGGGGTTCTAGCCATTTCACTCAATTTTTCCTTGTTTCCGATTAAGGTTTTTAGAGTTGAGGCGAATTTTGGGATAAGCATCAAGATCATCCCATGTTTGAATCGATCGAGGGGGTTCTTTTTCAAGCCAAATCCGGGCTGCCCCCTCGAGGGAAAATGGGAAAAGCATAAGCTTTACCGACGTACTCGGGACGTTCAGGAACTTCATCGTAGAAGTGATCTTGTTGAAATATCGGATGTGGGCATTAGGATCTTCTTTGTCATGTCTAAAGAATTGCTTGTTTTGAACGAGGTTAAGCAGACCGTGCTTAAGCTCAAAGTTGTCCGCAATGATTTCAGGCACAACGATGGCATCCTCGTAACCCGCGGTGGGTGCTTCAAGTAATTGAGCCATAGTTCGGGTATTATCCATCGGAGCTAGGGGATCTGGATTTTCAATTAGTTCTTCAAGATTAAAAGGTTCAACAACAGGTGGTGGGGCCTGGTGTTGTTGATGATGAAGATTACGAGATTAGGAACGAGTGTGCATACACTAAAAAAGAAAATTTACACTAATTTTTTTTTCTTTTTGGTTTATCAAAAGTAAATTCACAATTTATTTTAATAACGGACACATGTAAAAAGATTACTTAAACCTATTAATCGAAAAGCTTCTCGGTAATCTTCGAATGAAAAACGCACAAAGGCGCGGTAGGAATAGGAAAGCGCGAAGCTATTAAAAAACCTTTTTCCTGTAGGGTCGTTAGTTCCTAGGAACAACCCAATATACCCTCTTAGAGTTTGTTTATCTTTTAAAAGTGAAGCTACCTCGCAAGTGACACAAAAAGGCAGTTTTTAAAATATTTGTCGAGTGGGAACAACAAGTTCAACCGGAAGTTATTATGATAATACCTCAATTGAGAATATTATATTTTGGTATTTTTACTAATTTGTGAATTTTATTTCTTTTTATGGACAATGTTTTTATATTTTTGGTTTTTTTTTTTGGTTTTCCTTTAAATGATAATTATACTAAAAAGAAAATGAATTTTTTTTTGTACTTTTAGGGTTTTTTTTATATGATAATATTCACAGATTCAAACACAAATGGTCAAACGTAACGATAATCGGTTTCACAGCTTCCCCGACAACGGCGCCAAAAATTGATTTTGCATCGCTTAAACTACAATTCTTATATTTATAATATATAATAATAAAACTATATATAATAAGTTTATCTAAAATAATCAATGAAACCGAGAAGTAGTATAGATATCCGGGTCGTTTATCCTACGAGGCTGTGCTGAGAAACGATACAGTCGGAAAATTAGGTGTTTTGTATGAGATTAATGATTTCGAAGGTAGAAAGCCTAAATTAATCAATAATAAGCAATAAACGATTGAGAAAAACTAAAAATTATTGAATATTAAAACTGAAAAACGAGAGACGGAATCCCGACACAACGGGGTCAAAAAACTTAAAATCTAAAAAATTAACCCTACAAAGAAAGTTTTTACTTCTAATCTACTCTAGGAGATTATAATGAGGATGGTAAATGACTAGGACCGAAATGGAGGTTATAACGAAGCTCTAAAATGAAAAAACAAAAACGGGAGTAAATCCCGTTCTTTAAAAAGTACGATTTTGCAAAAACGACCCTACGAACGATTTTCTATTTTTCCTAAATAAAATATGACTAAATAAAATTTTCTAAAAAAGAAAAATATTTTTTTGACTTTTTATTTATTTTTTATGAATTAAAAACAGTTTAAAAGAAAATAAATTATAAAATTACTAAACGAACAGTAAAAATTACGAAAAAATACAGAAAAATAGATTAAGCTACAACTTAATCTAGAAACATTGCTAAACTTGAACCCAGCAGCTTATAATAAGCCAGGAATAAGCCACAAGGCCTGAAAGCTTTATTTGAGCAAAAATGTGGTTATATTAATAACCTTTTAAAGAAATTAAATTATAAAAAATACTAAACTAATTTTAAAAATTCTGAAAAAATTACTAAAAATACTAGACTCTAAAACTAGCCTAAGAAAAATAAGAAAAACGAAATTGAGCTTATGAATAAGCTCAGAATAAGCCAATTCGAGTTTATAAGCTAAAAGGGCAAAATGAGTACTTAAATTAAATCTTGCAAACTATGGTTGGATAGCCCTGCCGGGCCGAGTGGTAAGTGTGTTGTGTTGTGAGCGTGAGGGGAGGGGTTCGAGTCCCACTCCCACCCTTTTTTTTATTATGCTACAGTAACTTTTTTAAACTCAAATTTTTTTACACAAACTTACAGACCTCATGGAGCTTATCATTTTCTATAACTATGACTTTTTGTCAAAAGCTAAAAATAAGCTGGAAAAGGGCTCTAAAGATGGCAGAGGGCTTAAGTGGTCATGGCTTAAAATAGTTTTTTGACTTGGTTTTTTAGCACAAGTAAGCAAGAACAAATGGCAACTAAGCAAACACAGGCAACAAGCAAATCTAATAAGCAAGTAAGGACTAAAATCAACACCTAATAAGCTGGAAAAGAAATTAAGCTAATTACTACACTACACTAAATAAAACAGTCAAGACCCTAATTTAAGCTTAATTTTAAACTACCTAGAGGTCCTCCTAAGGTTTGAAACTAATGGAGCTTATAAATGAGCTTATTGGCTTTTTATAAAAGCCAAAAGCTTAGGCCAAAGTTAACAAATAAGCTAGAAAAACTATTTTGAAATTCAAGGGTCAGCACCAGGGCAGTTTTACAAAAGATGTTTAATAAAAAGTGAGCTTAGAAATAAGCACTTTAATAAGCTCAAAACAAAAAAGTAATGAGAAACAGATTGAAAGTAGCTTAAAATGAACTTGTGCACAAAGATTCAAGGACTGAAAAACATTTTTGCTATCTGAGAATTGGGAATGAAAACTTGACTATTTTTACTTATGAAAAATTCTTGAAAATAGTTGACAGAATTGTTAACAAAAACTAAAGACTCCTAGGCTTCTACTAGTTGGTTCTTGCACACACAAATGACACCAAATTAACACTACAACTCAGGTTTACAAGAGCTTATCCAAATAAGCTCTTTGAGTCTCTTTTAAAACCAACAGACTTAAGGAACTACTTAGAAAAGTTGAAAAACACTTTTAGGACTTGAAAAATTTGGAAAACAGACTCACAAGAGCTTAATAATGCTAGCCAAAGTTGGCCAAATGGCCCCAACCCATTACCATATCATTTTGACCCATTTTGGGCTTAACCCAAACACCCCTTTAGATTTTAGGCAACTTGATTTTACACTATTACAGACTGAATTAAGCAATAAATTTTAAGGACAACTATTAAATATGCACTAATAAGCAATAAAAGGTAAAAAGCAAAAAAGAAATAAGCACTTTAGTAAGCTAATAAGCAAAAAGTAGAAATAAGCTATTTAAGGCAGTTTTCACTTTAAGCTTAAACAAAAGCATAAAATCATTAACAAACATAAATAAGACATAAATAAGCAAGATAGGCAAGAATAAGCTAAGAATAAGCACTAATAAGCTGTTGCTACAGTAAAAATAAGCTAAAATTTGAGAAATTGACAAAAACTTAAAAAGAGAAATATACCTTTGATCCTTGCTCAAAACAGGAGTAAATGGAACCTAAATAAGCTCTAAGTATCCCAATGAGCCTTCCATGTTTGCTCATTCATCCATTAAGCACTCTTTTTTTTTCTTTTTCTCTTTTAGTCTATCTTGTATAAAGTTTAAAACAGGTTAAAAGTTGCTTATATTGAGAGCTTATATGACTTTTAAAAGAAACACAAGTTGAGATCAAAATTTAGAACACAATTTGAAAGATAAACTGAATTTTCATTAAACTAAAAAAAAGTACAGGTACATAAAAGTAAACTAAGTTAAAAACTAAAACTGAACTCTAACACTCACTACATGCCTTGCCACAATGGCTTTACAAAGTTTATATAGAATAACGAGATAGGGTTTTGGTCTTCTCCTCTTGTCTTCATCTCTTTGTGTTTCTTTGTAGAGACAAATGCCCATGTATGTTTGTTGAGTGTGTAGAAACACAAATCAATCTAAACCCTTCATTTTTCTTGTTGCCCACTCAAAAAATATTCAACCATTGATCGAATGAGGTACTTTGGATTGCCAGCGTGGACAAGGACCATGTGGGGGGTGGGGTTTATGATTGTGAAGGGTTTGGAGTGATGTGGTGAAGTCAACGATGCTTGAAAGGGACGGGTTTGGGGTATTATGAGTTTGGCGGGAAAACGGTTGGGAGAGATGTACAGTGTTCATAACAGGTTTAAACTTTGGGGACTTGGCAACTTTAGTCCCCAAAAGTATATCTCTCTCTTTCAAATTTCGTCCTTGTGTTTAATGATAGTTTTGGAAATTGGCAGAAACACCCCTTTAGGGTGATACTTGTTATTTCACCACAAGTCCTTGTGGTGTATGACTTTCTAGATGTGGCAGTTTAGGCCCTTGTGGTATTTCTTTGGTGTATTGGCAGTATGAGTCCCTCACAAGCATTTTCTTCATTTTCTTCATTAAATAAGTTAGGGTCTTGGCGATTTTGGCCCCTAAACTTATTTTTCTTCACTTATGGCTTCAGGTTTGACTTTGGATTTGTCGGGGTTGACTTTGGTTGACTTTTTCAGACTTGGGCTTTGTCTTGACTTTGTCTTTACCATACTTTTCCATTCCGTGTCCGGTTTTGTCGTTTTGGCTTCGTTTTTTGTCCTTTTCTTAGATATCCGTTCCTGCACAACACAATTAGCAAAACAAGCATATTTTTGGCATTTTAAGTCTGTTTTTGGTTATTTTAACTTGTTTTTAAAGGTAAAAGGTATGTGTATTTAAACACATACCACACAAAAAGAGCCGGGAGAATGCTATCAAGTCAACCTTCAGTCAACTTGGTCAACCAAAGTCAAGGTCACAAAAAGACAAATCCAAAGTTACCAAACCAGTCCCTCATTTATAAACCAATTCACTAAAATAATCCTTAAAAGTCCTAACGGTCGTTAACTTTTATTTATAAAAGTTAACAATTGTTATCTTTGTTATTAAGACTAATCCCAAACCCAAGTCAAAGGAAAAATAAGTCCGGGTCAAACAAACTCAAACGCACCCTTATAGTAAAAAAAAGAGCGGGAAAGTTTGTTGTCACTGTTCATCGTCTCCTCCATTTTACCCAGGGTTAAAATCATGGGGCTTTTACCAATTGAGGGATATAAAGGACAATTCAAGGGGCAAAGTACACATGGGCAGAGTTATACATCATCAAACGCACCCTATTGGCCAATCCCATGTGAAGAATGACACGTTGGAATGACAGAAGCACAAGAGGATGGATTTTTGTACTACTTACACTCACAAAGGAAGCACAACAGACTAAGCCACGGATTGCCACGCTGGCAATCCGTGTGAGCCTAATTTTGATCCAACGGTCCAAGACCATTATCCAATCATTGAAGGAATCTAAGGGCCAATGATGAGAGGAGCGTGTAACTGAAAAGAGGACTAGAAGCTTCAGCTGGATACTATAAATACCCACACTCTCATACACATTCGGGGAGTTACTAGTTTTAGCTGTTAGATAGTGAGTAGATTTTAGCTTAGTAAATTTAGCTTAATTTTCATTTTAAATCTCTTGTAATCTCCTTTTAAATAATGTAATCAAGTTTTCAGTTAATGAAATTGAGTTTTTTACTTAAAAATAATCTGTCATAAGCTCTTGTTTTTACTCGTAAGTTTTTAATCTTCTTCAAATGATAAGTTACTATTACATAAGCTCATTCTAGCTCTCACAAGTCTATAATCTTGTGATTGAGCTTAATTAAGCTTTAATCATACTCAAAACTTTAAAATCAACTTAAAAGTACCTTTTCTTATTTGGACTGTAACTTTTGGAATATGAGTTTAAAAGGGAAGAACTCATATGGACTTATACTGGCTTATCTTAGGATAAGCCAGAGCTTGTAGATGCTCATTTGAGCTTTTGTAACCTTTGTTTTGCTAAGGTTTCCTGTAACTTTTCTTTAATCTAAACTATCTTAAATTTCTAGCTTATGAATATGCTTGTTTTCTTATCAAATGCTTATTATGCTTTCTAGTTAGCTTATTTATGCTTATTATCATCTTATATGTTTATTAGTCTTAATTAATCATCTATCTTTAGTTAATATAGCTTAGATCTTAGTTTTGCATTTTTCTGTCTTAAAAATCATTAAAAAACCAAAAATATTTTGCATAGTTTGTAAATCTTAGTTTCTATAAGCTAATAGTTATCTGGTATCTAAGTTTGATTCAATAGTTTTTAAGTTTCATAAGCTTAAGTTGAATCTGTCATGTATAAAGGGGTGTTTCGTTTAGTGAGATTTGACTCCTTAAAGTCAAAATGAGTTGTGCAATCTCTTTGAGTTAATTTCATTATCTATCAAAATCAGTAGTTAAGTGGTTTTCTCAAATTAGATGTCATAATCTAAAAAGTTTAAGCTCAAAACCTTTGTTCCTGCACCAGGGGATTTTTCCTTTTTACTTAGATTGTTAAAATTTGATCCAAGCCTTCCTAGGCTTGGATTTTGTTTGTTAGGTGTTCTTAGACACTCAATAGGAGTGTTTAGTGTAGGAGTAACCATTAAGGTGACCTGCATTGTTGTTTTGACCATTTAGCCAATTGCATCAGCAATAGTAACAGCAGTTACTACTGCTGTCTTTTCAGCTTCATTTAAGCTAGAGTTTGTAGGATTTAGAATCTAAAATTCAATTAGCTATTAGATTAGATAAAGGTTAAAGTAGATTAAAGTTTGTTTTTCACATTTTAGCTTATTTCATAGGGTATTTAGCTTTTAAATTTCATAATAAAACCTTAAAAAGACCAAAAACAGTAGTAACTATTATTTAGCTTTTCAATTTAGTTTTCTAGCTTTTAGGAGGTGTTTTTATGGTTTGGATTCATAGAATGCTAGTAGGTTGATAAGATTCCAATAGCTTAGGGTCTGTTTTAGCTTATTGAGCATTTTAGCTTAAGTTGATTTTGAGTTTTTAGTGCTTATTTCTGAGTTTGTCATTTAGATGGTTAAATTTAGTTAGCTTATAGTGTTCTTAGCTTAGGTATCTTTTTAAATTTGGTTTCTAGGTATCATAAGCTATCTAGGACAGCTTTTAGTTTCAAAATTGAGCTTAATTTGAGTAGTGTGCAAGCTTTTAAGTGAAATGTAGCTTTTAGGCTTTTAAAAGCTTGTTTCTGAGACAGCAACTTCAAAAGTTTTTTGAGAGCTTATTTTTAAGTTTCAATTTATGTTTGTTTTGTTAAAGTTGTTTAAAAAAGAGTCCTTAACAACTTTGTGTTTTTAAGTTTTCAAAAATAAAAAATATATATATAAAAAAAAGGTGTATGCGTGAGCAAGACTCGAACCCCCGACCTCAACACCTCAACCCTTTATAACACACCACACACCACACACTACCGCTGTGCCCTTGGGTCTTTTCCGTTAGACTATCATTCTATTTAACTTTTATACACATTTAAGCCTAATAAGCTTTATAAGCTGTTATAGCTTATTTCGCAGCTTATACAATAAGCTGTGATCTCGGGCTTATTTTTCCTAGGTTTTAATTAGTATAAGCTATTTTCTGTAATTTTTCTAGAATTTTTATAGTTCGTTTAGTATTTTTTAACATTTATTTTCATTAAAAACTTTAAAAAATCATAAAAAATAGAAAAATAATCAAAAAAAATAAAAATCTTTTTTAGAAAATTTTCTTTTATCATAAAGTTCATAGGAAAATTAGTTTTGCTTTCGTAGGGTCTAATTTGCAAAATTTTGATTTTTAAAGAACGGGATTTGTCCTCGTTCTCGTTTTTCGTGTTTTAACGCTCATTTTAACTCCGTTTTTGTTCTAGTTTTCTTTAAACTTACTTTTTAGTCAAATAGAGTCCATTTAAAAAGAAAATTTTAAGTTAGGATTATTTTTAGTAATTTAGGGTTTTTGACCTCCGTTTAAGGGTCCCGTTTTGCGTTTTTAGTTAAATTTTGGTTTCCCGTTATTTGTCTTTATGCTTAATTGTTAGAATTTGTTAATTTCAATTTTTAAAAGTAGATAATCAAATCAAACTTTGGCTTCAATTCAAATCATTGTCCGAACATCTAACGTGGTTTCAATTTCACAAGTCGTTGGGGATAACGACCCGGGAATCATACTTCCCGGTTAATATACGTATTATATTATATTATATATATTTTGAAGAATTTCCTTTTCACCTTTGTCCTCAAGGGTAAATTGGTAATTTTCCATCGTATTATATATTTTATATTTTACGTATATAGATTTTGACGAATCAGGGACGAAACATGTAATTTTTTCTTTTAATAGTTATTGTTTTGAATTAAAATTAAATTATCAATACTTATTAAAATTTAAAAAATAAAGTTTAAAAAAGGTTAAATGTTTGGCTCGATTAGCTCGTTCGACTCGTTAACTCGACAAGCTCGATCGGCTTGTTTGACTCGAGTAACTAAACGAGCTTTCGATCGAGCCGAATCGCATATTGCCTTTTAAAAGCTTTCGTTTCACTAAACGAGCATGATCTTTTGTTCGAGCTCGACTCGAGCTTGAAAATCTGTAGGCTCGAGCTCAAGCTCGAGTAGCTCTTTAAAAGCTCGACTCGTTAACACCCCTACGTTAACCGCCATAAGGGAAACGACAGATACGCTAGAGAAGAGTGTTGACCAACTTTTCCCCTAATGGTTATGAAATCACTAATCCATGAAGGTACGGACATCAAGTAAAACCGGAAGCCAAATAGTAACAACATGAGGGTTCGGATAATAAGGCATGACGTGATAGTGATAACACAAGCAGGCTATTACCCAACAGGTAATAGCAAGCTCCATCATTCATCATCCGGGGATAACGACAAAAGGAAGACCACTATAAATACCAAACCACTTGGTACTCAAAGGCAGGTTCTTTTCCAACTAACTCATACTCCAAAAGTCTCTCTCGATCTCATTCTTTACCTCACCATATCGCGTACTAATTCTCACGCCCAAGGTCGATCGTGGGAGCCCCTGAGTCCCACGGTGAGACTAACTGTCTTTCTATCTTAACAGATCTCAAGCTCAAGATACCAGCAAATCACCCCTAAACACATGCTAATAAGCAGCGGCCCATGTCAATAATTAGTCTTAAGTGATATTGCTCAATTCTTGTATCATCAGTTCAAAAGATCGGGTTTGGGTTAAAATGGGTGGTTTTTAGTGCATGTTAAAACGAGATAACTTAACAATTATTATTACAAGTAAAATATTACTTTAATCGTAATAGTATAATTGTATACAAACGATTTATAAGTTTATATTAGAAGTAAGCATTGGGCGGAATTTAATCCTTTGGACATGCTCCTTTTCAAGTACATATTTTCTTAGTTTGATCCATTCATTGAAGCATAACCCAAATCAGCTCAAACTATCATGATTAATCTTGCTACATTTGATTTAGTGAAAAAGAAATAAAGAATAGATGCCCCAACAATAATGGGTGAGAATAATCTTTTTTTGAGAACCACAATGTGGATAGCTTTGAAATTTAGAGCCACAGATACTAATCACATTTTAAAATTTCAGCCCACCTTTTTGTTGACGGATATACATACAATTCGATTAAGGGTGTAATTACTTTAGCACATGTGGGTGCTCGTTTTAGTAAATGCTAGGAATAAGGCATTATTAAAACATAGATTACGAATGGTACTCTTTTAATTGTCCCACTATTATATAAACATGAGGACTGAATTGGCAATAGGACTTGTGAAGGGCAAGTGTCGAGATTCCTAATCTTTATTTATTCTTTGTGGGTAGAGTATCGGATACCTTCTTAGATTCTAAAAGCATTGTTTGGTACAAGTATCAGGGACCTTTCTTACAGATAATGTGTAAGTGAGTACATGACAAAAACAAACAAGAGATTATGTGCAAGTGAACTCGACTATTCAAACGGGGCATGAAACTAATTATTTAAATTTCAAATAAAGAAGAAGAACAAAAAAACCCATGAAAGCACAAAAGCAAAATTACAAATAAGTTGTTATCTTGATATATCAATACTACGATAGTTTGTTAGCGACAAAATATACATGTTTATTGAAACTTTAAATATCATGTACTAAAAGATGAAAGGCAAGTTTTTTTATGAGGTAAATAAGAAAAATGATTTGTAGACCTAACTAGTGTGCCTAAAAATAGACCTATAATTATGATTGGTGGAATAAAAAATTTGATTGGTGAATATGAGGAGAGAGAATGAGTGTTTGACACTTGTCAAAATGTGAATGGATTATGCCTATTTGTAGGTCTATTATGTAGGCCTATATATCATAACTCGGTAAATAATATGCATATTTCAAGCAGACATGAAAGGCAAGTTTTTTATGAGCTAAATAATATGCATATTTCAAGCAGACATGAAAGGCAAGTTTTTTATGAGCTAAATCATATGCATATTTGGATAAAGTTATATGTATTGATTAACAATTTAATTGGGTTAATCCAGTTATTCATGTGTATTAAACATCATCATGCCAACTTTAAATATGCACCTCTAGAATCAACAAATTGATTTTTAGTAATCAACAATCCATGCTTTTGAGACCCCTATATAATGAACACATCTTCTAACTTCACATATTTATCTCAGCTCTATTCTTTGAAAGTCTCATGCCGCTATTTCATCACAAAAGTACGTTCGTGTGTGTCGATTAAAAAACCAATGGAGCAAGTTCAAGAGAAAATGAGCATAACAAAACTTTTAACAAGAAAAGGTGTATTACAGTTGCATTTGTTGGTATCAATTTCTGTGTTTGCTTTCTTCTTTACCTATTACTACGACTACTATCATTACTACTACTCATTGCTGTCGAATTCAGTAAATGATCATGCATTTCATATTCAGTTATTACTTACACATGGCATCGACAAGACATATGTGTTTCTCATCTGCAATGGGATATTAGTGGTATTGGTGAAAACATCAAGTTCCTTAGTTTCTCAATCAAGATTTGACCTCAAGGAACATGTGTACATCAAGACCATCCATGAGGCCTTGCATACCCAATACGAGGACGGTTTAGTGGAAGATGCGGAGTTAGAAATTAGAGTGGTTCATGGAGATGAGGATGATATGAAATTTGTAACGGAGAATTTTGGAGAGACCCCCGAAGAATCAAACAAGAGATTTGATGAGTTTATAAGGAAGAGGAAGGAAGAACTTAGGAGTGATTCGCAACTTTTAATGCTTCCTTATGATTAACATATATGTATGTATGACATGTGTGTTTTCAATTCATATCATCTTCATAGTCTCTACATCTTAATTTTACTGGCATGTTTATAACTAAACTAAAGGAAGCAATATTATCGTGTTTACGTTGATGGGTACTCTACTTCCAACGGGTAAGCAGTAAAAACTTAACTGAAACTGAATAAATATAAAATTTCCAGAATTTTTCAAAAAATGTTTTAGCTTGTAGTGTTACTATTATCGTCATTATGATATCGTTTTTTTCTACAGCTTGTAGTGTTACTATAATACAATCATTGTGGGAATAGTATCTCGGTATTATGGTTGATGGCATATGATACGGGTACTACATGCACTAAACCAAACCGGCTTACTCTCCATTCAGTTGCAAGTTTGAATAATAAAGAGACCAAGTCTTTAGGAAGACTTCTCCATTATCTCCATTTCTTTAGCATGCACGTTTTGGTATTTCTCATGCAAGATAGCAGTAGTAGTCTCATGGATAAGAAAGTGGTCCAACTACTGTTGTGACTTCTTCTACCCACGTCCCTATTTCCTTCCTTAAGTTTAGGACATGCATATGTATCTTTTTCCTATTTAAGTGTTGTTTCGTTTTCATTAAAGTCTAATATTGTTTAGTTAGTCATTAGTTAGTTAGAAGGAGAATAACCATCTCGAATCGGTTTCTATCATTGGTGCTTTCATTGAGACTACTACTACTATCTTGCATGAGAAATACCAAAACGTGCATACTAAAGAAATGGAGATAATGGAGAAGTCTTCCTAAAGACTTGGTCTCTTTATTATTCAAACTTGCAACTGAATGGAGAGCAAGCCGGTTCGGTTTAGTGCATGTAGTACCCGTATCAATATCCCTGTATTTAAAATGGACCTTGTCCTCAAGGTCCGCCATTGTTGTAGTACTCTACAATAGATATCCCCCACGGGGGTCGATTGTTGTAGGTTTGTGCTCATGTTCCGACTGAAGAAGGAGAAATTTAGGCGGGTTACATTGGTGACCTGGGTGGTACTTTTCAGGGCAGTTGTAACACAAACCTTCCGCACGCCTTTTTTGCATATCAGTTGCGCTTAAGCGTTTGAACGGAAGTGTTTCAGAAGAGCGGGATGGTGCTGCTAGCAAGGTTGAACCTGTTGGTGTCGACACTTGGTCATTTGATTTGTCCTCAATCAGTTTAGCGAGGCCAATAGCTTGTGT
>BQNB010178221.1:0-12891 GCA_026074375.1 Tanacetum coccineum
TCGGATCAAATGGAAAGAAAAACTAGCAGTAAGATGTCGATATTTGGTAATCTGATGTGTGAGACATATTTAAGGGTTGCCAAGTTTAGTAGCAAGACGAGTGTTATAGATAAAAAAATTGTCAACCTTAGTTGAAAGATTTCCTTAAATGCTTATTCAATGTCAAAGGGTTATATCAAAATATCAAATGGTTAAATAATACGTATTATTGATAAAGTTTGCTAAGAAAAGTTAAAGGTTTTTATCAAAAGAATCATTTTAAGTAAAGTAGTCTTATTCAAAGCTGTTAACATCACGAGCCTCATCGTACAATCTTATAATCTCAGCAACAAAGAACTCGCAAAATCGTTTTAGGATTGTATGTGTTGTAAGATCGCACATAAGATCTTTAGTTTGTTCCTAAGTTCGTAGGATCGGCTCTCGATCCAATCTTACCAATTTGATGTTTTATGCAAAAATCTTATATAAGACTTTTATTTTTTCTTCTTTATATACTCTATCTTATTATATTTTGTTCTAGAGTCTTTTCCAAGAATATTTTTCTACCGTACAAACTTGTGGTGAAGACTCTAAAAAAGAATTGAATTATTATTTTGCCGTGGGAAATGAACCGAATCATTTAATAGATTAATTTTGTATGTTTTGATTTTTTTTTGCATGTTTATGACTCTGTCTTCTTTTTCCTATCTAACTAAGTTTTTTGTTTAGCTATGAAAATTTGAATAAATTGAATGTATTTCTTATCATGATGTTTGAACGCTAAAATTTTTCTTAAACTATCGTAAAATTTGGTTGAAATTAATATAAATGAAAAGTAAACATATTATGGAAGAGCCATAAAAGATATAAAATTTAGAAGTCTTACCGGCCTGTTTTCACGTGCTGATTCCAAAGCTTTCTCGAGCCTTGGGACAATGTCATCTATATTTGGACGTTGTGATCGTTCTTCGTCCAAGCACTCATACGCTATTTCCGCGAACATGTTGAATGAATGCAAGTCCATTTGTTTGAATAGATCGTGATCAATCATATTCTCGAGTTTTTTCTCTCGATAATGTGTAATGGCTAGCGGAGCCAAACGATTATTATTTTCATCGTCAATTATTGATGGCCTACCACACAGTAGTTGAAACAAAAGTATCCCAAACGAGTACATATCCGACTTTTGGTTCACTGTTTTAGTCCTAATATATGTTGGGTCACCATACCCATTCACATACTCAAGTCTATTAGTATGAAATGAATGGTGCCTTTGAGAAGCTTTAATCTTCATGGAAACTCCAAAATCAGATAACTTGGGTTCCCATTCATCATTTAATAGAACTCTAGAACTGGCTATATGCCGATGTATTACACTAAAGTCGCGTGGCTCGTCGTAATGAATGTAACTCAATGCATGAGCAACACCCACACATATCTCCAATCTTCGTACCCATGTTAACTTCATCGAGTCACTTAGATATTCGATGAGCATTCCCCTGGCCGTCTCATTCCTGATAATTATGATTTTCTCATCATTTTCATCACAAAACCCAACAAGCGAAACCACAATTTTATGCTTGAGATTATAAAGCATAGAAATCTCCGTCCAAAACAGCTGTTCTCGATCAGTCAATTCTTTCTTTAACCTCCGAGCAGTGATATGAATCAACTCACCGGACCACAAGAGCTGTCCCATGTATTCCTTTATAACCCCATATTCTATCATGACATTTTCTTCAGCGAAGTTGTTTGTGGCAGATATGATATTTTCAAGGGGGACTTTGAGGTGAGCAAATTCGTTGCTGGGCAAAGACATTATCTGTTAAACAAGTAAAAAGGTGAGTGAGAAAAAGGGAGTATAATAATGCCTGCAAAATGTTCGATAAAATTCCTGAACCATGTCTCACACATGTTGATCTCGAATTTGAGTCTAAATCTGTATATATTTTGTACTGAATAGTTATTATGTTTGTGGATAATAATTTAAAAGTTCAGCAAGTGATGTTTGTTAGTGATTTCATGCTTAGATAGTCTTTTATAATGCAGTCAGTTATTATGTGCTTTTAAGGTGTTCTTAAAGCATTTGGTCCAGAATCAGATGGCGTGAGTATAGGCTACATGGGAGATGCTTTGCATAGTGGTAAGAGGAGTTCCTCCTTTTGGGGCTACTAGATACATGTTATGGATATTTGATGTAGATTTAAACAGATAAATAGACTTTGAATCAAACCCAAAGATTTAAGGGCAGAAGGTGATTAAGTGGATTTTGGATAGTCTTGTGGATGGCAATAAATCTTAGCTGCTGAAATATACCTTATTTGGCAAAAGGTGCATTGTAGGATTTTTTAGAACATTGAAAGGATTGGAGATCTTTTTATTCTTAATGATGAAAAATGCTTATATGCAGATCTATTTGGTTCAAAGCCGCTGCTCTGGAGTAGTTTGTGGATCACTAATTGTGCCGAGTTCATGCAACATGGTACTAATTTCTCTGGTTTACTGTTTTAGGTCTAATTCTGCATATTCTTGTAATTTATAGTTATTATGAGTGTGGATGCATGGTAATTAAAATAACATCCTCTAGAAGTTTAGGAAGTGAATGTTCCTAAGGTGTTTTTAAGGCATTTGCTCCAGAATCAGATGGTGTAAGTATGGAGTATGGGCGATACTTTGCCTACCTGATGCAGTTTTTATGGGATAATATGGATTGGAATTGTCTTGTTTGATTCCCTCATTGCATTCAAAGACATGTTTTTGTCTGTGATTGACAATTTAAGGGCACGTTGACTACATAAGTTAAGTTCATAGAGTGGTATTCAGAAGAAAAAAACTATGGCACTTGCTTTGTGTAACAGTGGATTCTTTAACGTTGCAATATATACTTTATTGTTTAGTGCTGAT
Source organism: Tanacetum coccineum (assembly GCA_026074375.1). Taxonomy (NCBI): domain Eukaryota; kingdom Viridiplantae; phylum Streptophyta; class Magnoliopsida; order Asterales; family Asteraceae; genus Tanacetum; species Tanacetum coccineum. The sequence goes on from BQNB010178221.1 coordinate 2,884, forward strand.
ATTTAGTCATCTAAAGTTTAAAGTTGTTTCCTAAGACATGTTTTCGTAGCTGTTGCGGGATACCTTATCTGGCAACAGAGGATTTGGAGGATTATTCAGAATGTTAAAAGGAATGGAGTGACATTGTTTGATGTTGTAATGGATAGTTTAGAAGCCAGATTTTGACTTTTATAAGTGAAGAACTTAACTGTCCTGCTGTGGTAAAAGTTTAAGAAATATGGGATGTGCAGCTAATGGTTGATACTATGGAAAGAAAAACTAGTAGCTAGGATGATATGATATTTGGTAATCTGAAGTGCGAGATGAGACACATGAATATGTTGGGAAAGTATATTGCGAAACAAGGTATTAATGATAAAGATTGCATAAGAGGAGTAGCCTACAGGATAGAGTCTTGGTTAATTAGTATCATGTTCTTATGTATTTGTGAGGTGTTTATAGTTCCTTCATGCCATGTTTTTTTTGTTACAAAGCCTCTACTGCTATTGAGAAGTTTGTGGATCGCCAAGTTGTGCCAAGTTCATGTAACATTGTACCAGTTTTGATTTAATTCATCTTTCCACTATTGCAGTTATTCTATAGTCCCTCAACTTGGTATAGCAAATAACATTTCTGGTAGTTGATATAAATTGTCTTACATGTACATGACATATACGTTTCATTTCAAACTATTTGCTCTTCATTTGGAAGTTTTTGGTGATTCATTATTATAGAACATCAGCAAATGAAGGCTAATTTAAAGGGACATCATAGTAAGGTACTTTCTTTCATGTAAGTTTTTATTTTGAGAGAAAACTTGGTTTCTTGGTTTTGTTTATGGTCTAAGATTGAAATCCTTTACTGGAACATCATTTTAATAATATATCGTAATTTTCTACATCTGTGACCACCTTATTGATCACTAAGTGTCAAAGCTCTTTGGTCTCTGCTTGGCGTTAACAGAGTGTTAACCAGCTTGACTAGTGACCCCATTCACCATTTTAGTTACACAATTGTGTGACGAAAAAAGTTGTCACTGAGTAGTCTTAAGTTTCATCCGTCTAAATTTACGAATAGTGACGACGTATATATGAATTACTAAAGCTGATTTTTCTTGTAGTGTTGTTTCTATGAGTAGATTATATTGTATTTAGCCTACTTGCATGTTAGCCCATTATTTTATAAGAGCTTAGCTGACTTATGTATTGTACATTACGTATAACCCAAGGGGAAACCATTTATTAGTACTCATTCTCTAAGCATTGTAAACTCCCAAAAGCAATATTCAAAGCTAAAATAGATTAGGTTAATTTGTTTCATGTTGAGAAAATTCTATAATTTTTATTGTGACTTTATTGTGCCTTTAAAGGGTCGACATGATCCTAGCTTAAACGAGCTCGATCTCGATCGAGCTCAAGCCTTGTTTGGAGCATATTTAATAAACGAGTACAAGCCTCAACTTTATATGTGTGCTGGGATCATATTCTTTATGTGAGAATTTCCAATAAACGTTTTGATTCATAGTTTCTATAGCTTGAAATATCTTTTTGGTTGATTCAATATAAGAGGGTGATTCACATTTCCCATTTTTGTGTATATTCACTAAAATTTGTAAGCTCATTCAAAAGTAAAAAATTTGACATTCACATCAAATTTGTATCAAAGGTTACATTCAAAAGTATATTCACTGAAATTGTATCAAAGGTTACATTTTCAAAACATTGTCAACTAATGAAAACTAATTAAAAGTTCATAATACTTTTTATTTTACTTAACAAGGTTGAGGGTACTAACCTACATCTTGTCCTTTTTGATAATTTGTCCTTTATGGAAAACTATTATGCCATACCAAAAGGTTTACGAGTCTTTCACTTCAAGTATTTATAACTTGGTAAAATGACATTTAAGTATTTATAAACCGACCGGACCGGACCAAACCTATTTCGGTCCGGTCCTCGGTCCATCTTTCTCCTTATTTTCGGTCTTGGGTCGTCCGGTTCGGTCTTACGAAAAAACGGGCAATTATGCCTTGTTGGACCGGATCGGACCGAAGACAGAACCGGACCGGACCGGACCATTTCGGTCCGGTGTTTTGGCCGAAGTCGGTTTCGATCCGGTCTAGTTTTGGTTGATTCGGTCCGGTTTTCAAACCGTGAGCACCCCTAGTCATGACTAATACAAGTATACATCTATAGTTTTTGCACTGGTAAAATTTTAGTTATTCTACTTCAAATCATATAGGAGGTGTTGGGAAAAGTACGTCAACTCTCAGTTTATATTTTTTATAAATTGTTGAAGATTCAAAATGTCATTATTTATAAAAGGTAAGATTCAAAATGTCATTATTTATAAAAGGTAAAATTTTCACGGAGGGTGGGTAAAAATCATATATACTAGCCAATTTTACCCACCCTCCGTGAAAATTTTACCGAACCTTTTTGGTTCAAGATTCCCTAAACTTTTCATGTAAAAAGCACTTTATATATGATTTTTACTAATGTGTCATTTTGGTTAATTTAAAAGATTAAATGATAGAAAATTTTGAAAGGGAAAATGTTTAATACATATGTCAAATAATTGATGGAATACACATGTATTAGACATGCATTTTAGGCCTGAGCTCTATACAAAAGGCTCGAGTAGGCTCGCGACCTTAAACGAGCCATAGAAATATATACGTATATATATTGTCTATACTAATGAATGTGTATAAACGAGCTTAAAAATCATAAACGAGCTGAACCTTATGTGATTAATTAACGAGCCGAGCTCCATTTGAACTTTTTTTTCTTCAACACATCATATAAATTAGTCGAGCCCGAGCCGAGCTAGAGCTTGTGAAATTTTTCACGAGCCAGACTCTAGCTCAAAATATGAGGCTCGAAACGAGCTCGGCTCGTTTCCACCCTGTTATTAATTTTCGTTCTAGAGACTATTCATGAAATACTCTTGTGCAATACACATGAAGCTTTAACGGCACAATCTAACGAAAGTTAAATTTAGAAACAAACTCTGCTATTAATTTTCAAACTAGAGCGATTCATTCAAGAAAACTTACGTAAAATATGCTGCAAGTTAATGCTGCTAGGCATAACTTAATGTTGTTGGGTTACTACTGCTGGGTTTGTTAATGCTGGTGACTCAAGTTAGTGTTGTTAGTTATAATTACAACTTTGCTAGGTTTTGAAGGGTATTTACTTTGATTGAAGATTTATTCATTCATTTCATCGATTACACTCATTCAAACCCTATAAACCAAAACCCTAACTCAATTTCATCATTAATCATCAAAACTCAAATAATGTCGACTCTCATAAATTTGCAAAGTCTATAAACATGGTTGGCTTTATAGAAAAACCCGCTGAAAAAATAAAAAAATCAGAGGGGTTTGAAAAAAAAACCCCTATCTTATTTCTTTGTAATGTCTTTCTAGCTCCTTGCTAGTTTTTTTTAATAAAGTTGCCGTTCAAAAAAAAAGATTATATTGTATTTAGCCTACTTGCATGTTAGCCCATTACTTTTATAAGAGCTTAGCTGACTTATGTATTGTATATGACGTATAACCCAAGGGGAAACCATTTATTAGTACTCATACTCTAAGCATTGTAAACTCCCAAAAGCAATATTCAAAGCTAAAATAGATTAGGTTAATTTTTTCATGTTGACAAAATTCTATAATTTTTATTGTGCCATTTTATACTTTCAACCCACTTTATCAAAATATTGGCTACATGCAAATTTTATAGATTGTATTATCGAAAGTAAACTAGCCAACAGGTAACGTGCACTTTTAATGCATTGTTTTCACAAGTGAGACTTGAAATTACAATCTATATGTTATTAGATCATTTTGATATGACAAATATGTTAGTACTTTAAACTTGGCTAAGTGGAATTTTTAATACCTTGAAGGCTTGAACTTTTAAAGGTGCAATGTGGTACCTTGAACTTGACTAAGTGAAATTTCTACTATCCAACACCCACTTGGTAGTTAAGCCCGTTTGTAATCGAACGCCATGCCATCCTCGAAATAACAATATTCATATTATAACTACCGGATAAGGGTAGGAACAAGCTGAGTCGAGCCCAAGGTTTTTAAAGCGAGCTCGTATCGTTTAGAATCACAAGTCTCGAGCTCGAGCTCGTTTCGAGTCTTGTGCTTTTAGCTCGTGTTCGGATCGTCACGAGCGAATCTTATAAAGGGTCGAAATGATCCTAGCTTAAACGAGCTCGATCTCGATCGAGCTCAAGCCTTGTTTGGAGCATATATAATAAACGAGTACAAGCCTCAACTTTATATGTGTGCTGGGATCATATTCTTTATGTGAGAATTTCCAATAAACGTTTTGATTCATAGTTTCTATAGCTAGAAAAATCTTTTTGGGTGATTCACATTTCCCATTTTTGTGTATATTCACTAAAATTTGTAAGCTCATTCAAAAGTAAAAAAATTGACATTCACATCAAATTTGTATCAAAGGTTACATTTTCAAAACATTGTCAACTAATGAAACATTTTTACGTAAATAAAACATGAATGAAGGCTTCAAATCACGTTTTTCTTCATTTCTCAAATTTCTCGATTTTTCACCGAAATCAAAGTCTATCATGTATAATTGTTACCCCCCCCACCCCCCACCCCCCCCCCCAACCCCCACCCCCCCCCCTCCCCCCACCCCCCACCTCACTTTATCAAAATATTGGCTACATGCAAATTTTATAGATTGTATTATCGAAAGTAAACTAGCCAACAGGTAACGTGCACTTTTAATGCATTGTTTTCACAAGTGAGACTTGAAATTACAATCTATATGTTATTAGATCATTTTGATATGACAAATATGTTAGTACTTTAAACTTGGCTAAGTGGAATTTTTAATACCTTGAAGGCTTGAACTTTTAAAGGTGCAATGTGGTACCTTGAACTTGACTAAGTGAAATTTCTACTATCCAACACCCACTTGGTAGTTAAGCCCGTTTGTAATCGAACGCCATGCCATCCTCAAAATTACAATATTCATACTATAACTACCGAATAAGGGTAGGAACAAGCTGAGTCGAGCCCAAGGTTTCCAAAGCGAGCTCGTATCGTTTAGAATCACAAGTCTTGAGCTCGAGCTCGTTTCGTGTCTTGTGCTTTTAACTCGAGTTCGGATCGTCACGAGCGAATCTTATAAAGGGTCGAAATGATCCTAGCTTAAACGAGCTTGATCTCGATCGAGCTCAAGCCTTGTTTGGAGCATATTTAATAAATGAGCACAAGCCTCAACTTTATATGTGTGTTGAGATCATATTGTTTATCTGAGAATTTTCAATAAACGAAAGAAATACAGTTGGTCACGTTTGGATTCATAGAATCATACCCAGAAATATCTTTTGGTTGATAAAATATAAGAGGTTGATTCACATTTGCCATTTATGTGTAATATTCACACAAATTTGTAAGCTCATTCAATAGTTAAAAAATACATTCACATCCAAATTTGTATCAAAGGTATCATTCAAAAGTATATTCATTGAAATTGTATCAAAGGTTACATTTATTCAAAACATTGTTCAACTAAAAATGTTTTGCTGACCATAAAAACATATACAAATAGTAATTAGAGTAAGTAATAAAGTAGGCACTAAAAGTCAATTCTTACACAATATTTTAGTAAGTTAAATGTTAAATTTTTTAGTGCCTTTTGTCATTTAGTAAGCAATTACACACAATTATATTTAAGCATGTTTCTAGTCACTTTCTTTTACAATTAAAAGTAAGCAAATGTTCACTTTTAAGAGTAATCAAATGTTCATTATCTTTTACAAATGACACTTAATCGTGTATATTTAAGAGTAAGCAAAGGTTCACTTTTAAGAGTAAACGAACCTTTGCTTACTCTTAAAAGTGAACATTTGCTTACTTTTAGTTGTAAAAGAAAGTGGCTAAAACATCTTAAATATACTTTGGTGTAAAAAAAATTCATACATTTTGCTTACTAATGGCAAAAAGAACTAAAAGTTTGATCATTTTGCTTACTAAATATACTGTAAGAATATGCTTTTAGTGCCACCTTTATTACTTACTACGTACTATTTTCTTTTTAGTAAGAGTTGACAAAATAGCTTTTCGTGACTCTTTTCTTATTGTTTGCTTATACCTGCATTAGTGAGCAAATGTCACAAATTTTGTAGCGAAATCACGTTTTTCTTCATTTCTCAAATTTCTCGATTTTTCACCGAAATCAAAGTCTATCATGTATAATTGTTATATATGTATATTAATTATATATAAACGAACTCGAGCATAATGTACTTGATAAACCAAGCTTAAGTCGAGTTTTATTTTCCTATCATAAAAACGAACCATCCCTAGCTTGTAAAATATGTTACATGTTGAACTCGATCTAAATATACGAGGCTCAAAACGAGCTCGAGCTCGAGACTTATTATCGTAAATGAGTCGAGCTGGATCTTTGGCAAGCTCGGGATCGACTCGGCTTGTTTCGATATTTCTTCTCTTATTTAGTTGTTACATTATGCATATTGTAATTTTGAGGTTAATTCGCATTAAGTTCCTAGCGGACTTAACTTTTAAGCGGGTATATGATAGTAGAATTTTTTCCTTAGCCATGTTCAAGACAACATGTTGCACTTTTAAAAGTTCATAATACTTTTAGTTTTACATAACAAGGTTGAGGGTGCTAACCTACATCTTGTCCTTTTTGATAATTTGTCCTTTATGGAAAACTATTATGCCATACCAAAAGGTTTACAAGTCTTTCACTTCAAGTATTTATAACTTGGTAAAATGACATTTAAGTATTTATAACCGGACCGACCGGACCGGACCAAACCTATTTCGGTCCGGTCCTCGGTCCATCTTTCTCCTTATTTTCGGTCCTAGGTCGTCCGGTTTGGTCTTACGAAAAAACGGGCAATTATGCCTTGTTGGACCGGACGACCGAAAACCCCCGACAGGACGCCGGACCGGCCCATTCGGTCCGGTGGTTTTTGGGCGGCCGAAGTCGGTTTCGATCCGGTCTAGTTTTGGTTGATTCGGTCCGGTTTTCAAACCGTGAGCACCCCTAGTCATTACTAATACAAGTATACATCTATAGTTTTTGCACCGGTAAAATTTTAGTTATTCTACTTCAAATCATATAGGAGGTGTTGGGAAAAGTATGTCAACTCTCAGTTTATATTTTTTATAAATTGTTAAAGATTCAAAATGTCATTATTTATAAAAGGTAAGAATCACCTACCAAACATATATATACTAGCCAATTTTACCCACCCTCCGTGAAAATTTTACCGAACCTTTTTGGTTCAAGATTCCCTAAACTTTTCATGTAAAAAGCACTTTATATATGATTTTTACTAATGTGTCATTTTGATTAATTTAAAAGATTAAATGATAGAAAATTTTGAAAGGGAAAATGTTTAATGCATATTTCAAATAGTTGGTGGAATACACATGTATTAGACATGCATTTTAGGCCTATATATCATCACTTATCAAAATATAAACATTAGCTGACTTACTACAAAATATCACAGTATCCTTTATTGCCAATTGTTGTTGGGGAAACTTTTTTTAATATTTTGAACGGCAAGTTTCTACAAATCGAGAAGACTTAAAGAAAACTTATAAGTGCGCGCTTTTTATATATTTCAAATTTTCAATAAACTATGAGTATAATGGCAACAAATTTGATCGTTAATTAATGCGCGCTAAGCTAGTTAACTGATGTTGGTAAAATGTACGGTTTAAGGAGAATGGAAGAGGGCTAAACCTATGAGTGTGTATATAACCTTTTTATGAAAAACTTCACATGTTAACCAAATACTCTAATAATAAATTATAGAGTAATTATGATAGAAAGATGGAAGAGAAAAGAAGAGGTCTTACAGCTCTGTTTTCACACACCAGTTCCAAAGATTTCTCAAGTTTCGGGACAATCTCATTAATGTTTGGGCGTTGCGATCGTTCTTCGTTCAAGCAATCGTATGCAATTTCTGTGAAAACTTTGAATGACTGCGGATCTATTTGTTTCCAGAGATCCCACTCAACTATATCCTCTAGTTTTCCTTCTCTGTGATGAAGAATGGCCGTTGGAGCCAAATATTTGTTATCTTGGTCTTCGTTGATTACAACTTTCCTACCACAAAGGAGTACATATCCGACTTGTGGTGTGCACTTTTAGTCTTTTCATATGTTGGGTCTGTATACCCCTGGCCCTCCATATCCCAAACTTTATCAACATGGAATGAACGATGCCTCTGAGATGCTTCGATCTTCATGGAAAGTCTAAGTTCAGATAACTTGGGTTCTAATTTATCATTTAATAGGATATTCAAACTGTCGATGTTTCGATGTATAACGCTAAAATCGTGGTGCTCGTCATAATCAATGTAGCTCAGCGCATGCGAAACACCAACACATATCTCCAATCTTCACAGCCATGTCAACACCATCGTGTCACTTAGGTCTCAAGCTTGATAATGATGATTTTCTCATCATTCTCATCACAAAACCCAACAAGAGAAACTAGATTTTTATGCTTGAGACTGGAAAGCATGGAAATCTCCATCCAAAACTCTTGATCTCTTTGAGACCATTCTTTATTGTACCTCTGAGCAAATATTTTAATCAGCTCACCGGACCACAAGAGCTGTCCATAGTATTGATTTCCAAAATAAGCTATTTCGACTTTATTTTCTATCTCACAACACACTCAACATTACCCTCTCATGTTTATTTTGAACATAAAAGGATCTTTTTCCCTAATAATAATACGAGTAATAATCATTTTTCTTTTTATATTTATATATATAAGGATAAAGACAAGCCAACTGAACAAACCCATAAGGCCATAGACTATTGACTTTTTGACCGATTACACAAGTTGTATGTAGCATTTGGGAAACTTCCTTTTCATGGAACAATATAATTCAAACTTTGAAAATAAATATTGAAGTGAGCACTTCAAATTAAAAATACCATAAAAGATTTACAATGATGATGTCACCACTTTAAAATACATATCTCACACCACACTACAAACCTTAACCTCTCATTTTATTTTGAACATGAGATGATCTTTTACCCTAATAATAATACGATTAATAATCATTTTTTACTATTTATATTTATATATATTAAATAAAGACAAGCCAACTGAATCAAACCCAAAAAGGCCATAGACTAATTGACTTTTGACCGATTACACAAGTTGTATGTAGCATTTGGGAAACTTCCTTTTCATGGAACAATATAATTCAAACTTTGAAAATAAATAACAAAACAACAAATACATACGTAGTAGTAATTTGAATACAACTTCTCAGCAACTGCTATTAATTATACTAAAACTGACTTTATAGGATGCTAGTGGTTTAAAAATACAAATTAGGCTGAAAAATGTCTATACTTCAAAGGGATTAGAGATTGAAGTTTGTAAATTTTGTTCTAAAAATAAATTACGTAAGATAATTACGAAACGACATATAAGATTTTTTTTTGGCAAATAACTAAAATTGGTTGAAATGAAACAATAACAAAATTTTAAAACCACAAGAGCACAAAATCATGAAGTGGTGTTTGTTTGGTTAACCTGCAGTTAATTGCGGAAGAATATAATGATTGCAGAGGTGTCTATTTAAGCTTATTTGACAGGCTTATTGATCTTTTGAAAAACTAATATCCTTAATTTTTTGGGCTTATAAGCTTATCAGCTTGTGTTTATGAGTTGTTCATAGATTCGGGCTTATAGGCTTTTCAAAAGCTTATCAGCAAATGACAGCCCGTATATTTTTTCACTCTTTTTTTATATACATTTTTTTCATACACTTTTGCCCTATCATTGTTTAAACATATAATATATCATAGGGGTTTATAGATACACCCCTACACTTGAACTTTTACATACTCGATTATTTACAATATGACCCGATTTAAGATGGATCAAAATAACATGGAGCTTATTGAGCTCTATTGGGGGTAATAAATTACTTCTTCTCCAATTCTTCATAAGATGAATACTA
>BQNB010178223.1:0-12891 GCA_026074375.1 Tanacetum coccineum
TGAAGATGATTAACCTTGTTCTTTTTCATTGACTTGTCCAGACGACTCTCCTGTCACATGTGCTTCATACTCAGATTTCTTCTACTACTTTTCACTATTCTCCCCTCAGGATGAGCATCATCATGAGGATCGTCCTGATCTCTTAGGCGAACGGCAAGAGTTCTACTAGTCTGAGGTACCTAAAGTATCTCAAATTTCATCTGAAGTGCCAGCCATATTGCTATGTCTTGTTGTTGCAACTGAGGATCGGCTTTCATTGATAGATACGGTTGATATTGTTGTTCTGGAATAGATGTTGTTTGTGGTTGAGCTGGATGAACAAGAAGAATATGTCCAGACAGATAACTTCTTACAAACGCATCAACCAGAGAAGGAATGTTAGTATCAATTGCTTTTTGAATCTGTGAGGAAATTTCAGCCTGTAATTTCCCACGCTCCTATAACATAGCTTTAGCAATCGTCTTATATGTCTCTTCTTTATTCTGTTGCCTTTCCAAAAGCAGCCCTTTTGCAAGATACACTGGAACTTGAACTTTAACCTGCTTAGGAACTTGCGTTTTGACTTGCTCCTTGATATGCTTATCTACCATAGTAGGTAGTGATTCAACCATTACTTCCTGGAGATGATCATCAAGAGTATCAAAGGACTTCCTTGACAAGAACCGTGCCTTTAGGTGTTCAAACAAATATCCATAACGTCCTTGAAACTCCTGAAAGAAACTCTTGTAGCGTTTAAAATGAGCAGGTTTAGCTTTGAATAATGATAGAAGTTGGTTTGTGGTAGATAACTTAGTGTTGGATGAACTTGATGATGGTGTAGGTGTAGTATCAGTTACCGTCAATTCCTGGAGTTTCTCAGTATCCAAAGATACGAGATCAGTATGAATCCTAGGATATCTAATTGGTATACTCCTAGACTCCTCTATAATCTTCCCTTTCTCCCTTCGCTTTAATTAACATTTACATTTACAGGTATTACAACATTAGTAATTTCCACCTCTTCATCATTAGTAATCTCCACCTTCGGACTTTCCTTATCACTCCTGGGCTCTAACCTAGTGCCGGGAATATTTTGATCATCATTCCTAGGAATTGAACTATCATCAATAACATTCTATGGTCCTTCAACCATCTTTTCAATTTCCACGGATGCCAAGTGCTCGTTAACCAGTTCCACATTTTCTCTAGCTTCTTGCTCTTCTCGACTTTTGTGCTCAGCAAGACTTACATGTAATTTGTCTTGTAAAATCATCTCATCTGCTTTATCAATAGGTGGCACTAGATCTAGTGGAGTAAGACGTGTGCATCTCCTTTGAGGAATATGAAAATGAATCACAGTTGATCGTTTTAGAGCACTTGACACTCCTGCATCCATGTTAGGGTTAGGTGACCTAGGGGCGCTAGATGTCCTATGCATTTCTTGGGTAGACTCAGTTGGTTGTGGCTGAATCAGAGGAACATCTATCCTAAATACCTCCGCATACATCCGATAATGCTCCGTGTGCTTCATTTCTTCTGAGATCATCCAAGCTGGAATCTTCATTCCAACATTGTCTTTGTATCTTCCTGAATTAAAGATATTTTTAATTACATCATCATCATTTAAGTTGTGATACTTATCTCGAGCACGCCTTGAGATTTCAGGGAAATTAGTCATGTAATGACCAATGATGATCCTTGTAAATCTTGGATAAGGAATCAAATTTGTTGAATGATAAAGAGAATAATGAAGTCCTTCCCATAGCAACTCAGCATAGTCAACATGAATATTGTTGACAAAACAATACATCATCTACATAATCTGCAACGGTGGTTGATCCCATCCAGTTACACGTGTTGTCAAGCATTTTGAGAATATCTTGCACAACGTCTGCCATGGCTGCAGAAGACCAGTTGTCTTAAAACTTGATGATGTTTTTAGGTCCATTGTGAATCCCCGTTCATTTTTGTAAAATGGAACCATGTCTAAAAATGATGGCGGTGACACGAATCTATCATGATTGTTTGCATTTGCTTGTGGTAGGTGAAAGATTGTTCTAAAGTCATCCAGTGTAAGAGAAAGCTCTTTCCTGTTAAGCATAAACATGAGCCTATACTTTGATCAGTCATCCTTTAAAGTATGCCAGAACTGTGCCATATAGATCCATGGAACTGATGAAGAAGCTGCAATGCTGAATCATAATGGATGATTCTTGATGATATTCGTCAGAAGTTTGCTTTCAGGTGGACATTGCACTTGTTCAAAATCAATCTTCTTGTTAGCATCCATAAGATCATATCTTTTGTTTGGAGGACACAGTTCATCTGGATGAACATCAGCTGCATGTTGTTGTTGTGCCATGATGATTACTGAATGAATGAAATAGAGATGTTAGGTAACAAACAATTCATTTGACATTTGTATCTTTTTCCACTATGTCTGTTTTATATGTTCTGGCAATTCTTTTCGAACATATTTTTGATCATTTTGTTTCTCATGTGCTCGTACTTACTTTTTCTAGCACATGCCATACGCTTTATTCGAAATTTTCTTTTGATTTATCATTTTTGTGTGTTCTGGCAATTCTTTTTCGAACACACTTTTGATTTGCTTTTTCGCGTATGGATTTAGCTCTCTCTGTCTGTTTTAAAATATCCTCGCAAGAAATTCTTTGTGACATGATACTCTTTCAAGAAAGATGAATATTTCTCTTTTGATTTTAATCAAGACACTTTTATGAAAAATTAAAGAGAGATCATACATCTTCTTAAAACCATTTTTATGAAAGAGTACCATTTTGACAATAACAGATTTTGAGAACTTTTTTAGAAATCTTTAGACAAAAACTTTTCATAAAATGATAACATAGAATCATTCAATCACAAATCCACAACTGAATGGTCACTAAGTCACTCACTCCTCATTCTGTTCATTGCAGAAAACGGTCAAAACCGGACATGACTTAGACCACTTAAACAATTATGAATAGACATATTTGACCCAAAGTTTAGAATTCATTAAAACTTGATTTCTTTTTCACAATCATTTGATGTTTTCAAAACACATGAGAGACTGATCTTTTTGTTCCACAGACATTCGAGCATTAATCATCATAAGCATGCAGAAATCATGAGCACATAAAATTCAGTAGACAATTAAAACAAATTCACTTATTCACAAATGATTTTGACTTTTTGACATTACCATTCACCCACAGGCCCTAATATTATTTATTAAGATAATACGGTGTACATAAGGATACTGTAACAGGATCAAGGAAATACACTTGATTACCTTGAAGGCGCTAAATCTCTAGATTGGACGTCTACTACTAACTATGCAAAGTGTACACACACACGTTTTCTTTAGTCGACTTTCATTGAGAAATCATACCACTTTTCTAGATGCTAAAACCTTAACTTTTATCTCTTTATATTCTAGCGATAATAGGTTGTACAAAGAGATAAACATAAATCTTTTAAACATTTAACTTGATCTTCTGTTATCTTCTTTCTTCATAAGGAGATCTTTTGATATCTTTGACTAAATCTTCAATAATTCTCCACCAGCTTGTAGAATTCTTGAATGACGATTTTAGTCCTTTTGTTTCATTCTTGTTTTGTCATTACTCAACTCAAATAGAATTCCCAACAATCTTCCCCTAGTTTGATAATGGACAAAACCAATTTAAGAATGATACTATCCCTTGATGTTAATATACTAACTATGGAATCTTCTCCTTAAGCTACATAGGATCTAACTGTTGCAAATTCATCAAATCTTCTTCCCCCTTTTGTCAATATCAAATAGGAGACCTAATGATATGGCACTGTTGATCTTCACAGCTATGATCCAATATTACACTTCTAATTCTAAGTATTTCTAATGTCACTATAATTGCATCCTCATTACGCACCTTAGAAAAATTGAACTTGAGCAGTAGATAACTTACACTAGCAGTAGTAACAAAATGCGCTAGTAGTAGTAAAAATCTTCACTGATTGTAGCATACTTAAATGGGTTAAACATTTTAAACAATAAGCTTCCATGAAAACCCATATGTTATATCGATCTCTTGATCTTCAAATTCTGTAGGCTTATGTAATGATTACTGAATCACATAAATGTATAGTTTTTGGCAAACTACCAGCCATAAACGGATTTGATGATTCTTTACCGGTTGTCGTTTGCCCCGAAATAGCCAATCCTTTGTAATAAAACATGGTGAATTGATAACCATATAGTTTCGGGCAAACTATCAACCATCAATGGATTTAAGATTTCTTTACCAGTAGCCGTTTGCTCTGGAATAGCCAATTCTTTGTCGTAAGACATGGTGATCTGAGAACCATATAATTTTTGGCAAACTATCAGCTAACAATGGATTTGAGATTTCTTTACCAGATGTCGTTTGCACTGGAATAGCCAATTCTTAGTGTCGGTTAGACATGGTGAATTGATTACCATTTGTTGTGTTGAAGTGAAACGAACACCTAAAAATTCTCATATCCTTTGTAGCTTGCCAATTCTCAAAACCACTATCCATAAATCATTTTAATACTATATCGCACAATGCTAGCAGTACAAACTCATTTTAATACTAGCAGTTTGATCAAAGCTGGCAGTATTAATACCCTCTATATAGAGAGCAGCACAAACCTTGGTTTAAGGCCAACAGTAGTAACTGCTAAAATTTACCTCAGCAGCAGAAACTTAATACTGGCAGCATTAAAAATATACTAGCAGTATTAATCATACTAGCAGCACTAAGTATAAACTGGCAGCATTAACCCTTAGTGATAGCAGCACTAACATGAACTGGCAGTATTAACGTCTCCTGGCAGCACTAACTTACATAAGCAGCAGCACTAACCTTCAAAGATAAGGCTAGCAGTATTAACTGCCATTGGCAGTATAAACATACAACTGGCAGTACTAATGTATGAAGAACAGTACTAAGTACTCATAAGCAGTACTAAGTATAAAGCTGGCAGTACTAACTTCATACCCAGCAGTACTAATTCTTCCCCTTGGCAGTATAAAGTGCTCCTTCCTCCCATACCTTTTGAGACACTTTTTAACGTCAGTAAAGCACCAATATTTACGATCACCAGCAGTACTGTGTCATGTGTCAGTAGTAACCACCAACGAGCAGTACAAAACATATAAGGATACCTTTTTTTAAGTATCCAGACGACACCTTTTTAGCGACACTTTTTCAGTTGCTAAACTGTCACTAATCCTTGTCTTTGCATCTATCATCTTGATGTCGTGTGTTATGCATCCCTACTAGGGTTCATCATCAATCAAACGATCGACTCACCAAAGCTAGTAGAAACATTAATGATCACCATTCCTGTTTTTATTAAATTAGGATTTGTGAATACCCTAATTGCAACGAATTGAACCAAACACCAAAAACAGAGAACATGACCACTCTTCCTTCATAGATTCGACATCAATACACCTTGTAGATCCTAGATCGAGAGCCACGAGGCTCTGATACCAATTGTGGAAATCGTTTAAGCCCAACTAAGATATGTTTTACAAATAACATTAAAAAGCACAGCAGAATATAAAGAACAATAATGTTATTCAATAAGGTTTTTCATTCATACGTTTCCATCAAGCCCCAATTCTGGATGATCAATTCTAGAACGGTTACAATCTAACAGGGATCAAAGATCCTTGGGGCTACACACAACTTCTAGGCGTCTACATTAGAGAACTCACGCCTAGAACTCACATACACCTTTACTAGTCGACTACATTTTTCTATGTACACAAAACTATGTGTCTATGATCTCTTTATATAGGGAGAGATCAAGACTTACAAAGGAAGATAAACATTAGACAAGTAAATATTTTAAATATTTAGAGAATATATTCTGTTATCTTTATCTTCTTAAGGAGATCTTCCATAATCTACATATTCTCCACCAGCTTGTAGAATTCTTTAATGACGTTTTTAGTCCTTTTGTTTCATTCTTTTATTTATTTTGTCTCATCAAATCAAGAATCCCAACAAAGATGATTAATCTTTGTATAATTTGCTGGTTTTATTTCTTTGATCAATTATTTCATTTTTAGGTGACTCTCTTGAGCAAGTTGTAGTGTCTCCTCTGAATCATACACAGCAGGAGGATCATGCTTTTCTAATAGAACTTTGCCATTATACAAACTCTGTTGTTTCTGCTAAGCTTACTTGAGATAAAAAGGATTTTGATAACCCAAAGCCATTTTCTGTTTGGTGTGGTTAAACGATTATGGCTTAGGTGAAAGCATGTGCATCGTTTGAATCGATTGACCTGTTTTGACCAAAATATTATCTAATTCCTTTATCTTATTCTCAAGTTGAATATGTTTATCAAGAAGCTCGTCTTCGCGTATTTTGAAATCAAACTTCAAATTTTTCTTTTCTTCATGAAGAGAAGAAACAGTTTATTTTTCTTTTGAAAGCTGGTTATTTAAATTTTCAATTTCCTCATTGAAATTCGTTATTTGTTTACCGAAACTTAAATGAAGTGCATTTATCTTTTTAGTAAGACATTGCTCTTGATAACACACTTTTGATAACACCTTTCAAGTTTTTCATATTTTTCTTGACTAATTTCAAAATACTTTTCTTGATTTTTATACCTAGCAAGCTCAATGGTCAAATTAGCATTTGTTTCTTTTAGTTTGCGATTAACCGAGTTGACTTTCTCAACTTCAATTTCCAAATTATTATATAATGATTCAAAATAAGCATGTGTTTCCTCAACAGTTGCAGAATGTTGTTCTAATGTTCCCCCACCTTGTTCAATACTAGAAACATAAAAAAATAACATTACTATCATTATGTGGTACTTGGTGTGGTTCAGGAATGGGCTCGAGTTGCTCTGCTCTTCTTGAGTAAACATATTGAATATATCATTATTATAGCAATTGTCATTAGGTTATACCTCAGCTGATCCGTCTGAATCATAGACGGGAGCTTTGTCAGTCTGAGTACCCGATGTTGATGCTTGCTGCAGATTAGCCATCAAAATGCAGTTTGCATTGACTTCCTCAATCTCATTAAGATCTGTTGCATCAGCCATCAAATCAAACACTTCAGCTTAGAGTTGGACTCCTGCTTCTTCCTTTTGAGCAATCAGCAACTGAGTCTAAAGATAAGCAGCATCACTTCTCCTTGGCCTGACTGTGCAGTTCCTAGCAAGATAACCTAATCCTCTGTAGTTCTAACACCTTATCTGAGTACCGTTATTCCTGTTTGCATTACCCTCAGCCCATTTTACTACAACATTACCATTCCCATTCGGATTCTGATTAGCAATCCCCAGAACAACAATGAGCCCATTCTGATTTCCAACATTCTGAACACCCGAATTCTGAACTGCATTTTAAACAACCTGATTCTTAACATTTTGTACTGCATTGTACCCATTCTGATTCCCAACATTTTGCCTAACATATTGTCTAAACTGATTCCTACCATTATCTCCAATCATCTGCATCTGTCTGTCTTGACCCATATTCATACCCGGTTGAGCAATCTTCCTATTACGAGGGTTTGATAAAATTATCTGGTTGTTAGTGGCTGATGTTGAGTAGTTTAGCTTGAATGCCTTAGCCATTAGAACAAGTGTCATGTTCATTACAGTTGTGGGATCTGTAATGTCTTCAGGATTTGGCATTGATTGTTGCATGTAGTTCTGATTGAATGATGGTTGTGGGTTATAGTTGTTATTGGATTGTGGTTGTTGCATGTAGGTACTTGATGATGGTTGATCTGGGTGAAACACTAGATAATTGAAAGGATTTTTGGAATTTGCCATGAGTGCCAATGGATCATGTGTTTTTGCAAGTCGTTCTGCTCTTAGATCATCTACCTTTTGATTGTATTTCAAGAAATCATACCACTGAGTGTAATCTGTTGTATGCAAGTCCTTTGTTTGATGAACAATGGTAACATGTCGACTCCATTCTAGTTGTAAGTTGTTTAGGAACTTGAGATTGTTGGCAATCTTTTCTGGAAAATGTTTGTTTCTTTTAAAATCATTCATCAACTTTGAGAAACGAGGATAGTAAGACTTAATCGATTCCCCATCAGTAGAAGTAAACATTTCCCATTCATTAAACAACTTAGCCTTTTTCTCTTAAATTCCAATATCTGAACCTTTCATCATTTGGTTAACATGTAACCAGATTTCCTGTACAGTTTCACAGCTGTCAACAGTAGCATAGATCTCTTCAGGAAGACCGAGAAGAATAGTCTGAATGGCTTGATCATCGGCTTCTATATGTTTTAGCTCCTTCTCGATGAGTTCATCATCTGTCTGCTCATGAAAGGTTCTATTGACAGGAACTTCACGATCTGCATCACCTGGTTCAAGAATCATTCGTCTGACATATGGACCAATCATAATAGAATTGTAGATTAACTTTTCATTTGATCTACTCTTAGCATAACGAAGAAGACGCGAAGACCATGGAACATAGTTCTCTCTGTTAAGCATAAGAGGGCGGGTTTCAAAACCAGTAGCATAAATGTCTTGTTGAGTCGACATTGCAAGAGTGATGTGACATGATAAGTTAGGATCATTTAAGTGATTAGTGAATATGATTTGCTTTGATTAAAGTTAAACTGATTTAGTCCTTGGAAATCCATGAGATTTTACAAGTCTATGACTTAAACCAGAAAAAGAATGAACTTTTACGGGATTTTACAAAGTCAAGAAGAAACCGTGAATTAGTAATTGTTTGATGTTAAGGTTTGTTGTTTAATAATTAATGAGTAGTCTTTTAAGTCCAAGTCTTAATTTGAAGTCCTTGTTTATTAATGGTCCAAGTTTGAATGTCACGGAGGTTTGAAGAGGTATTAAGTTAGTCTAAGTCTTTGACCAAACCACTGTCAAGAATGTGATAAACCTCTGCCAAGAAATTAAGAAAACCACTACCAAATTTGGTAAACCACTACTTGATTTATGACCAAACCTCCGCCTTAAAAAAACCAAACCATTAGCATTGGAGACAGCCGTTGGCAAGTATCAAAGATCAAACCGCTGCCAAGTCTAGTCAAACCGCTATCAATTTCTTATCAAACCGCTGGACAAAAGATCAAGTAAACCGATGGCTACTTTACAATCCGCTGGCAAAGGAAATTGATCAAACCGTTGCTTAAACTCTTGACAATTCGCTGCCAATTATTAGGACAGTAAACCGCTTCTAAATCTTTACAAACCGCTGGCAACCAAAGTTGTTCAAACCGCTGGCAATAGTGACCCGGCTAAACCGCTATCAATCTTGTCCAAACCACTGGCTTGAATAAAATAGTAAATTGCTACAAGCTTTACACCAAACCGCTACTAATGATTAATTTGGGCAGAGTAACGTTTAGGATAGGCCAAGATAAATTCAAATCGTTGCTTGAACCTGTAAACCACTTCTTACTAATGTAAACCGCTACCAATAAAAATCAAACCTCTACGAAATTTTGCCAAACGGCCACACAAACTTCCAAACCTCTACACAAATTTGGGACTACTAGTTCAAACCGCCACTAGTACATGTGTCTTGTTTTCTTGAAAACTTACAACTATCAAACAAAAACGGGTGCAAATCTTGTTCTTTTACTTGAATTAGACAAGAAAACAAAACAAAACAAAGCGTGCAAACAAACTCAAACCGCTACGATGAATTTCTTGAAGAAATAAGCTTAACACGAGCCAAATAAGTTTACTAGGAATTCATTTAAGCAAGGAATAAGGTACAAAATAAGCTATAAGGAAATTAAAGTACACTTGGATGATTGAACACAACAACAAAAACCTTATAGCTTATGATATTTCTATGCGTTTTATACCAAACTTTCGAACAAAAAAAAGAAAACCAAATAAGCTATGTTTGATTATTAATAAGCCGATTATAAGCACTAAATAAGCTGTAAAGCTAGGTCTTAAACAAGCTTAAGAATAAAGATAAAAGGAAAAGAATAAGTCGTGGCTTATATAAGAAAAACAAGGATGAAATAAGCTACGGATTAAGCTAGAATAAGCAAACCAGTATCACTAATTAACCATGAGCTCTTGATACCACATGATAGCCTTATTAATATCACATACACACATGAAAATAAAAGATATTTCTAGAGAGAGAATGAACTAGAGAGAAAACAAAAGAATGGTTGATTAGCTTAAAAGAAAGAAAGAGAACCAACGCCCTCTCCACACTTAGAAAGGGCTTTATATAGTGTACTTTAGCCGGCCATAGGTTTAAGTGGGCTTCCATGGGCCGGGCTTGATATCTAATGGGCTTTAACCCGTAACTTAAACCCAATTAGCTTATTGAATTCCCGAGAACATAAACTAGACTAATACAAGGTTCGGGAATATTAATGACCATCACTTTACATAAAAACACTGCTAACATTTATGGTATAGAGAATACGATTAAGCACACTGAAAACTCATCATTTGAGTCTTCTATTCATAGTCTTTGAAAATTAGTTGATACACCGTATTGAGTGAGGTCAATACGGCGTATCGGGGTGTATTCCTTGGAGTGCGTGCTACATTCATAATTAATCACTAATAATTATTTTTAATCACATTTAATGTAGGATCTTTGATTGTTTGACCAGCTGGATACGACGTATGTATTCAGTAGGATACGCAGTATTGGGTATTGAACGAACACGTTTTCTTGTGAAGTCCAGGCGCAGATACGCCGTATCTTCTAGATACGGCATTTGTAGTCAGAATTAAGTAATCTTCAAATATCTTCGTTTAAGCTCTAAAATGCGCGCCTTTTAGCTTGTATTCATAATGTTCTCTATAATTACTACAATTACCAACTTTAAGCAATTAAGGAACAATTCTTGCAATAATTATATAAAAGTGGGTAATTTACTTGGGATAAATGTAACGTTATTTGATGTCATCAAATATCTCCCCACTTGAATCCTACTTTTCCTCAAGTAGACTCTAGAAATTTATTGAAAATGTATCCTAACCAATGTTAAGGTTTTTTTCCTTTAAGCATTCTTTCATTTAATCACCTGTACAAAACCAAGCACCTTTCAAAATATGGGAAATGAAAACACTCAGATCACTCAACTAATCTAGGGTGTAACATTTAATAGGTATGCTCATTTTCTCAGTCGTGATTAGTTTTCTATCACATGCTTGGCAAGGATATACATCTCCACCACTAAAGCTAAGGAATAACAAGTCAAAAAGCAAATTGGGTTAATAGGCTTAATGGATTGATCATTCTAACAATCTTTCACCGAAAGTACCACACTAACAAGGCAGCTGAATCATCATACATGGCCGTAATGACGGAATAGATATGTATAATTCAATCACATCCTCATTCGAGTTTAACCAAGGGTTAGGATGAAGAATGATATTGGATGATCACATCCTACTTGTCCTCAAGTACACACAATTACAAGAGATATAAATGAATTACAAGATACACCACAGTCGTAACTGTTAGCCTCAAAATATTGAGTCGAACAATGGAAGTTCGTTCATAATTATATTAGGTCTCGGTCACTAAATTAATATACGTTGTAAAGGCTAGGACGCGTAAAGGGCTCCTTATTTGTAATTCTAATCGGTCACGTGTATTCGGGCGGAAAGCCCAAGTAAACCCTGAGCCTGGCACCATAGAATTAATAATAGGCACGTAGCCTTTTAGTCTTAACTATAAATAACCCCTCTCCAGGATAGGAGGGTGGTGGTTCATTTGTAATACATACTCTTACAAGTTTTAAATGCACACCATTTCTTTCATTTGTCTCTCTCTTATTTTTTCTCTCTCTAAACTTCTTCTAATTTCCTTCTCTTTTCTTCTTGAATTCGTGTAACTAGTAATGAAGTGAAGTGATTATTGGTCACCGACATTTGGTATCACTCACCAAGGGGTGTTTAGTGTGTTGAATTCGTGGCTTGTTAGTTGTTCTTGTTTTGGTTCGACTAGAAACACAAGAAATAACATGGTTTGATTTTATTTAGTCGCTTATGTTGTTCAAGTATGGTACTTTCATGCTTAGCACAAGTCCTTGCATCGTCTATTGAGCTTCTACAACTTATTTCTTAGCCTAGATAAAAGATTGAAGAATTTTTCTTAGTTGCGTTTTGGTTATTATCAAGTAATTCTTGGTTGCGTTTTGGTTAGAAAAGCATTGCGTTTTGTGTATAAAGACAAAGAAAAGTACGGCCTGAAAGCGACTTGTGGTCCAACTTGTACTTGTTGCGTTTTGGTATTCGAAGAGCCATTGTGTTTTGCCTCGAAGAAGTACTTGCGTTTTATGTATTGCGTTTTGTAACAAGTTAAAGACCCTCACTGCGTTTTGACTAATAGAAACTCTGCCCAATTAATTTCTTCATTGCGTTTTGCTAAAAGTCACTACGTTTTGCTTGAAAGACATTGCGTTTTGCTCAAGACATGTTGCGGTTTGCCAAAGATCGTTGCGTTTTGGTCAAGATCATTGCGTTTTGCTTAAAGACATTGCGTTTTGCTTACAAAGAAGACATTGCGTTTTGCTTACAAAGAAGACATTGCGTTTTGCTTAAAGACATTGCGTTTTGCTCAAAGAAGACATTGCGTTTTGCTTAAAGACATTGCGTTTTGCCAAGACTTGTTGCGGTTTGTCTCCAAAGAAGTCCTGCGTTTTGTTAAAGATCATTGCGTTTTTTTTTCCAAAGTGTTGAGATTTGTCACTGCGTTTTGTCTAAAGAAGACTGCGTTTTGTCCATTGAAAACCCTTGTCTAAAGAAGATCAGCACATCTGGTGGTATTTGACCGAATTTGGGAATATATTAATCACCGTTTAATTAAAACATTACATCAAGACAAACAAACTTCAAGGACTAATTACAAGGACTTTGGACTTTAATTCGGACTACAAGGACAATTAA
>BQNB010178225.1:2089-12891 GCA_026074375.1 Tanacetum coccineum
TGTGATGTGCATTGGAGTCTAATTAATTCAAGATTTCTTTTCAAACGACACAGTTAGAGGTCATTCTCTCATGACTTGAGCAATGGTATCATGAAGTAACGCTCCCGGAAACATATTCCGTTGCGACCCATTTTTGGGGGTGTTACACTACATAAGTGAAATGAAAATTATAACTACTTTTTTTACATGATAACAATACTAGATATAACTTATGTAGCAAATAACAATGATAAACATCCCCCCACTTGAGATAAGCAGTATTGAAAGTATTGGTGATACGGGAGGTCTTCAATGATAGGTCTTCCATATAAGCGTGATTCATGGACCCATTCACCCGAACCAAGGAATTCAAGCAGTCAGTAACTCTTCAGTGGTGTATTAATATACTACACGGTAGGCTAAGGTGTAATGGCGATACGAAACAATAACAATTTGGGTTTTAAACACGGAATGGCTCAACAGGTTATTCTTGCACTAAAGGTGAGTGCAACAAGGGGTTTTATCATGGGGGGTTGACGAATTAGTGTGACAAGCTGATAAACGCACACAACAATACACATATGGGCTTATTTGAGTGTAAATCTTATAATGTTTCCTTTATTGAACTATATATCCCTATTACTCATTTAGGTCTCGAAATGATGTACTTGCTAAGTTCTAAAGTCTACAATACTACCGGCACACTCAAATTTGGTGGATTTATGTATCAATATATGAAAACGGAATATTAGGAAATCCTCACCAATGGAAATAACGGGTAATTTATGCTCGGAAAAGATCTATTCTAGTTTTAGTTTTGAAAAAGATGTCAATTGTTTTCGAAAATGGCACAATTTTTCAAAATAAACTAGAAAATCAAAGGCAAATATAGGCCAAGTGGTTATTTTACTCTCATCCCCCCCCACTTGGTTTGTACAATGTCCCTATTATACATTTTAAGGAAATGAAATTTAAAAATGAGAGTATAATTAAACCGAAAAACTCCCTTGAGTATTGCTCTGCATAACCGAAATTATATGACATGGACTCTGTCTTGAAAATCATGAGCAACTTCGTGTCTCTGAAATCACTTAACAAACCTAAAGCATAATCATGCTTACAATATATGGAAAACTAACTCACTTTTGTAGGAATCACGGTTGCATTTAGCGTATGCAACAAGCCTTTTAAACCACTTGGTGGCACGAGTGGACGACTGAAGTCTCGTAAGGGTTTACAGTGAATACACCCACAAAATTCATCTAATAAATGTACAAGGTTTTGTAAATTTCTAACTTGTTTTAATGATAATTATTGTTTGTAGGCCTTAACTATGGCGTAGTCCATAGGTGGAACTACGTCGTAGTTATATGAATGAAAATAAGCCTTAAATTCCCAGATCAACTACGGCGT
Organism: Tanacetum coccineum; assembly: GCA_026074375.1. NCBI lineage: Eukaryota > Viridiplantae > Streptophyta > Magnoliopsida > Asterales > Asteraceae > Tanacetum > Tanacetum coccineum. The sequence goes on from BQNB010178225.1 coordinate 3,482, forward strand.
AGTTAAAGGGTTCAACTACGTCATAGTTATAGTTTTAAAAATAGGTACTTGGGAATTTAGCTTAACTATAGCGTAGTTAGGGGACTAAACTGCGCCGTAGTTATTGACTGTAACTATATTTTTTACTCATTTATCTACAAGCCAAGGTGGATTATCGATTTCTTGGCTTTAGAGACATGCAAAGTTAGAAAGATACAAAACCAACTAAAATGAGTAAATTAAAATAAAGACGAGGATACAGGATGGGTCATCTCCCGACAAGCACATTTATTTATTACTGAGTCTTTAAGTTAGACTCATGGCAGGTCTACGTCTCCCTTTGGACACTACCTCCCGTGTCCATCTTTTTCTGGATCATTCCCTTAAACCTTGGCCCGTTCACTCTTCCCAATGGCAAGGCATCCTCTAATTGTTTAGTCACACAAACAAAACTTTTTCCTTCCTCAAATGAATACCTCTTTACCTCAAATGTTTTAATACATACTTGAGGTGGGTCATAATATAGTAAAAAGAAAATTTTAGAAAAAAGAATTACTATTTTTGGCTTTTTAGATTAAAAGATATGATTTTTCTAAAATTTAAACTAATTAAAAACTATAAAAATAATAAAACTATTAAAAATGAAATCCTAAAATTTTATAAAAATTACACTAAATAAAGAAAAAGTGCAGAAATTTATAAAAATTTAAAAGCCTAATTTTTTAACTTTTTATAAAACTTTATTAAACTTATAAAAACTAAACTTAAATACTAATTAAAATTATTAAACCAATTAAAAATTACCTAAGGACTAACGTGCCAAATAAAGAACTAACTGAGTAACTAGCTAACTAACGAAGGGACTAACTAAAAAACTTAAAAGTTACAAACTCAGCCCCTGAAAGCCCAGCTTGATCACAAATTTAGCCCAATTTCGCCCAAAATAAGATGAACTATTAAAAAGTGCTTATCAGAGGAAACTCAAAAGAGCTAAGCTGTAGATTAAGCTGGGGTGAACAACATTAATAAAATCACTATGGGATGAAACCCACTGATAAGCTCAATTAAAGCTTATTTATAAGCTGTTTACAGAAACAAGGGCTTATCCTTGGTTTTTGCTAAATAAGCTGTAAAAAACGCGTCAAAATAATATTAAAGTAAAATCTAAAGCTGTTCAAAACTCCCCTAAGATGGTGCTTAAAAACTAATATGGAGAAAGAAACAAAAGATGGAAACACTTTTAAGCTATTGAAAATAATTATGAAAATGGCTAACTCAGGAATTAAGCTAAAATGCACAAAATCAAATTAAGCTAAAAAACTTAAAAAACAAATCTAGATTATGAACTTATGAAAACTTATTAAACTACTTATAAACTAACTATTTAAGCAATAAAAACTACTACTATCAGCTAGAAATCAAACTTTAAAGCTAAAAACTATTAACTACTGTTTTTGGTATTTTGAGTTTTTTAGTGACTTTAAAGAGCAAAATAAGCCTAACATTTAAGCTAGACAATGAAATGCAAGACTAAATCTTCTTAAAACTATATCTATCCTATAAACTACTAGAATCTCTAAGCCTAATTCCTATGAACGTACAATGAAATGAAGCTCAAAAAGTGACAACAGTGGTAACTTGATTACCACTGTTGATGTAATTTGCCAAATATACAAAACAAAAGTGCAGGTGACCTCAATGATTTAACCTGCATAAAACTCACTCAATAAGAGTGAGTGGACACAATTCAAGCAACAACCAAGCCTTAAATGGCTTGGTTTCAAATATTTAAAAAGCAAAATTTAGGAAATAGGTACCACTGGTGCAACACAAACAAAATAAGCATAAAACATTTTGCAAAATAAAAACTAAAAAACTGAACTTCTAAAAAACTGAGGTTATACTCCTTTCCAAAAATGTTAACACAACTATCTCAACCAAAATGCACAATCTTCTTGACTTTAGAGGTCAAACTTTCTAAATCCAACACACCCTTAATGAATTTGACAGATTCAAATCAAGCAGCTATTTGAAATCTACTTAACATAAATTCTTATTACCGAGATAATAATTGACTTAAAAAAAGCTTAACTAACAAGATTATACCAACTGAATAACCTAGAAAATCTAAAATCTAAACTAGCTAATGATATTTTGGCTTTTATGGTTGTTTAAGTCAGAAACAAATATACTAAGTTTTTATAGTTTAATAACAAAAACAGAAAAAGCAATAGTAAGGCTTTTTTTTTAAAAAATAACTCAATTATAGAAGAAATTAAGCACATATAAGCTACATTAAGCAATCTACAACTAATGAGAAATTATTAAGCTAATTATGAACTAAATGAAAACAGAAAAGTAAATGACCAACTTTACAACTTTGCCTAGCTAAACAAGGCATGACTAGCTCTTAGAGCTTGCTGCAAGCTCCCTAGCTTATTAATAAGCTAGGAGTAGTAGTCCCTTTTGGTTTTCCATTACAACCAACTTCCTTAGCTTTCCAATTATTTGCATACGTAAGGTAATAGGTTTTTTTTAAGCTATTTTTAAGAAGTTTAAGTAGGATTTAGATCAATTAAGCTCAATTATGAGCTTAGAGACTCATGAGAATGAATATAGCTTATGAGCTATAGAAATAGTTTTACTTATAATACCCTTATTGAGAAGCTTATGAATAAAAGAGAGTTAATATAATCCAAAAGCAAAAACACTAAATTTTATTAACTAGAAAAACTTTTGATTACATTATGAAACGGAAAATTACAGCTGAGTTTTAAAAGAAAATTACAATAAGCAAAAATCCAAAAGCTATACTAAAAGCTAAAAAAAACTAGATAAGAAAAAGATCCTATGTGTGTGAGAGGTGTGGCCCTTTTATAGCTGCTTTCTGAAGATTCTCTAGTCCTTGATTCAGAATAGGGGGCGATCTGCATGGTCAATCATCACCCTTCAATTCGCCAATCATTGGAGGATTGATTTTATCCGTTGGATTACTAAATGACCTCACACGGTAAGCGCGCAACGGGTTGTAGAAATCCATTGAGGAGGTGTCCATGAGATTATATGAGTTGAGGACAGAGTGAGAGTGAGTCACATGAGAGTGAGGAGGATCTTAGGTCTGTCTTCTATATACCAGTCTGTTTCTCAGAGTTTAGTCCCAGGGGATATACACTTGGTTCCGAACAAGCGCGAATGGGATGTGAGACGTTTGGGTTCCACTCGTACGTCGATGAGACTGACGACGGTCGTGAGACGAACTCTACGACTGGGTGAGGGGGATGGACCCAATTGGGTATCACGGAATGCCTTTTGTAGCTCGGGGGGTTCTCTAGCTCGTTGAGAGGATTTTGACTTAAGCACCCTTTAATTGTGAAAAGCCCTCTGAGTTTAACCCATGGTGAAACAAAGAAGATGGTAAATAGTGCTTGGGGAATTTGGCGCCATTTTGTTTTAACTGAATAAGGTAAAAATTCGGTTTGAACTTAGGGTTAATTACACAATGAGCCCCTCTCTTTGTTATCTCTAAAGTATAGTGTAAAAGAAGTTTAGAAAATGGCAATTTTGGTCCTTGTTGTTTTATAAAAGAGTAATGGGCTAGGTACTTGGGCTCTTGGTTTGGGCTTTGGCTTTTGAATTTAATTAGGTATCCGGGTAAGGGTATTTAGGGTTTTGAGGCCCATTAAGGCCCAAGGACTATTTTTGTAACTTTTGAAAAGTTAAGGGACTTATTTGGATCACTTTGGGTTTTGTCTTCTTGTGGTAACTTCGGTTGACCATGAGTATGACTTTTCTTGCTTTTGACTGAGGATTGACTTTTCCATGGCTTTGCTTCGGCTTTTGTGCACCTTCCGTTCTCGTGTCTGTGCTTTTGCCGTTTTTTGAACTGTTTTCTTATGATTTTTGATAAATCCATACCAGCATACAAAAAAACACAATACAAGCACATTTTTGCCATTTTTGGTCTGTTTTGGGTTTAATTAGGTTATTTTAGGTATTAACGGATATGTGTATTTTACACTTCTCATAGTTATATGAATGAAAATAAGCCTTAAATTCTGAGATCAACTACGGCGTAGTTAAAGGGTTCAACTACGCCGTAGTTATAGTTTTAAAAATAGGTACTTGGGAATTTAGCTTAACTACGGCGTACTTAGGGGACTAAACTACGCCGTAGTTATTGACTGTAACTATATTTTTTACTCATTTATCTACAATCCAAGGTGGATTATCGATTTCCTGGCTGTAGAGACATGCAAAGTTAGAAAGATACAAAACCAACTAAAATGAGTAAATTAAAATAAAGACGAGGATACAGGATGGGTCATCTCCCGACAAGCACATTTATTTATTACTGAGTCTTTAAGTTAGACTCATGGCAGGTCTACGTCTCCCTTTGGACACTACCTCCCGTGTCCATCTTTTTCTGGATCATTCCCTTAAACCTTGGCCCGTTCACTCTTCCCAATGGCAAGGCATCCTCTAATTGTTTAGTCACACAAACAAAACTTTTTCCTTCCTCAAATAAATACCTCTTTACCTCAAATGTTTTAATACATACTTGAGGTGTGTCGTTATATTTTCATCAAGACCACTTTCCCATCGCTCTTCTTCCTCACATCCGTCATCGTGCCATGAGTACAATGTTCCTCTATGAACCTGTTCACATTTCTCTCATATATCATCCAGGACATACCCCTTCGTTCCTATCCTTAGCTCGTACTCGTTTGCCAACTGCTCAATCTCATTATCGAACATTGCCTTGTATTCATCTAAAATCCTTGAATATGGGTCATTACGTATTCCTGCAAAAATTAACCTCTACATCAAAACTATCAAGGATCCATTCGTTGAGCGCTGCACTTTTCACAGCTTTGTCAACGTTTGTATGTCTGATCTTTACTTTCAACCTTTCCTTAAATGAATAATTTTGCGGATGTAGTTTGTTTTAGTTTACCGGTAAAGAGTTAGAGAAATAGGATTTGATGTTTAAAGTCGGATCCTCCTGGTTACTACGATTAAGAATTCTTTCAGGAGCTAAGGCATGGTGTGGAACGGATGTGCTTCCATAATCAAGGGGTATGTTATTTTTGTCACACCACTCAATACACCTTCTTGCCCTGACCGTGTTATCTATCTTGCTATTTTTGTACTTAATTAGGAGAAGGTCAGTGAAAAGCATTTCCTTTCCCTTTTCGTTTTTTCTTTTATTATCATGATTGCATTCCCACTGCTTTATGTTCCTTGTTCATCCAATCCATGGATTATATCTCCCCCGTTGCACACTTTTAAAGTTAGGTCACATGTAGGCCAAAACTCAAATTCTCCATCTCTTAAAACCTAGAGTGGTTTAAAGTAATGCAATCTTAGAGTTGTTGTTTCGGACTCCACCATACTTGTCATCCCTTTTTCTCCTTTGTGATTTTCTTGCATATAATTTCTAACAAAAGTATCTTCGTTGTTTTACTTAGTTAAACACAGGTAGTTATGTTTTCAAACTCTAAACATAAAGGAGACTCATATGAGAAGAGATCATTGCCTATCTTAAGAGGGCTGAATGATTCTTCCCCTTGAACTTCGTTAATCAAGCACGCATTTTCAACAAGGACAACCGGAAGGTGCACCATTCATATAAAAAACAATCCTATCATCCCTAACCCCTAATGAAATTTTCTTAGCAAAAACATCAATCCTAGCATGAATAGTGGCAAGGAATGGTTTACCTAGAATCATAGTTTCATTAGGATCACCTAGCATATCGATAATCATAAAGTTAGAGGGGAATAAGATTTTATCGATTTAACCATGACGTTCTTAACAATTCCTACAAGAGCCTTTTTTGTCATATCTGCCATTTCAACCAACATATCAGTCTTTATCAGATTTGATAATTATAGATGGTTAAACATCAATTTTGGCATCATATTAAAACTAGCTCCTAAGTTTGCCATTGCACAAAGTTTAAACTACCAATTATGCAAGGAAGAGTAAAACTTCATGGATTCAATTCTTTTGGTGGTAGTTGGCATGGCAAGACTCCTTATGGCCTTTCCTTCGTTTCCTTAGGAACCTGCACATTATCATCACAAATAAAAGATACTCCTTGGAGTTCAGTAGTTCCCTTAGAGGAGGCTTCATTTGTCGGTGCTTCATTGTTAACAAATATTGCTTTGCACAGGCCAACTGACTAATCCAGAACTTCATTAGCAGCCTTTGCTTGGTAATCTTTTGCCAGCTGCTCAATCTGTGTCTCCAAATTCTTTAGTGAAGCATTTTGGTTCCTAGTATTTAATTTTGTGCTTTCCTGAAGCTTCTTCATCCATTCTTCCATTTCCGCTCTTTTGCGTGTCGACTCTACAATGTGCTTGTTCATTAGTTCCTTGAGGCTTGGTTTCTTCTCACTGAAAGGTAAGCGATTATCAACACGAGTGTAGTATCCCGGTGGACCTACATGATATTTAGCACTGTTCTTGTTATTATTTGGGAAGGGTCGTCCGAATTCTCCATACTTAACTTCCTTAACGCTTTTGACCTATTCATGAATTGGACAGTCTTTGTTAAGGTAAGCTCCTCCACAATTTTCACATCCTACTTGGATAGCCTTCACATTCTCCTTCGGCTTCTTCATGTCTATCCCAAGGTTATCCATTTTATTTGTGATAGCTGCAATCCCAATCGAGCTATCGTTACTCACCCCCTTGCTAGTTGACCTGTCGTGCCATTTTTGTGAATGGTCAGCCATAGTTTGGATTACAGTTAATGCCTAAGCAGGTGTCTTATTAGGTATTGGTCCCTGCGAATTTAGTAGTTGACGAGTCATAGTGTCCAATCCTTTATAGAAGATGTTAACCTTCTGATGGCTATTTAAGTCATGTGTTGGGCACTTGTACAGGAGGTCATTATACCTCTCTCAAGCTTGGTACAATGTTTCATCACCTTCGTGCTTGAAGTTGTGGATTTCCTCGAGCTGCTTAGCCGTTTTAGATGGAGGATTAGTGTGTCGTTATGTGTAGGTAATTTATTTATTCAAGTTTAACATTTATTTTTTGCCGACTTTACCTAAAACAACACTTTAACGGCCAGTATACCCGATCAAATGTAGCTTCATTGGTAAGTAGGGTGTCGATCACTAAGAGCGAGAACGAAATCTTTTATTCTATTAATATTTTGGTTAACTAAACTAAGTTAATTTAAGCTATGTTAATTCTATTCAATGTTAAACCTATGCTAAACCTATGTTAGTCCTAATTATAATGGATAAGGGGGTTTTCAGTCTGAGAGACTAGCACAGGTTTGTGGTAACTTAGATCAGTTTAAAACACAATAACACACGCAAGCAGATAAACGAAAGATAGAAGAGCGGTCTAGCCAAATATAAAAAAACTGTATTAACCATGATTAATTCAATTAAAATAGTGGTTTGTTTATTTAGTGCAGCGAGTGCTAATCTCGAGGCGGCATATCATTCCAAGATCTATGCGGGACTTCTTCCTAAAATCTAGACACGTAGAATTCTATCACAATTAAACGAATCCGCATAAAGCATCCTATTTGCTAATTATAATCTATCTTAGGTGATTAATAATGGTGATCTTATTAAACCCTAGCTCATAGAGACTTTACCCACTTACTGCTTAATGACAATTTATATTCTAGTAGTCCGCATCCAAGTCTTGACCAAAGAATTTAATAGTTAAATTTGTTGATCCTATGTCCACTGCTAGTCTAACTTGTCACATAAACCAATGGTAAAGATAGGGCATTAATTATGATCCTATGGTTTCAGATATATAAATTACTATATGGAGAGCCAACCCAACATCTAGCTAACTTGGTCGGTATCACTAGATCCATTTGAATGATAGGTCGCATACAAAAGCACATAAACAAGTATGAATTGATAAACATAAACAAGCAATCAACGATAAATTAAGCATTCGATATAAATAAACCAAACATTCAAATCTTCATAATCATGGCTAATGCCTAAGGGTATTAACCCTTAATCATCATAATCAATACAAGAGTAATAATTCAACCAAGGTAAACTAACCGAGTTAAACGAATGATACCAAAAATCGAACGATTACTGAAGTATATGAGATTACAAGATGTTTCCTATGGAATTAATAGCTTTGCTTGACCTCTTCTACTCTTCTTGTCTTCTGAAAATCAAATTTTGTGATTAAGGTATCGAAAATATGATCAAGCACACTGAAAACCCGTTTTTATGTCTTCTGGTATGTGCTTAATTACACATACCGTTTTCCTTTAAAACCGGACTTAAATGACCAAAAACGTACCAAAAATACTTTGTATTTGTATGTTTTCATCTATATTGTGCAGGAAACAGATATCCGACAAAAAGACAAAAATCAAAGCCAAAACGGACAAAACCGGCACGGAATTGGAAAGAGCGTGGGCCAACCAAAGTCAAGACTAAAAGTCAACCAAAAAGTCAAAGTCAACTCCAAAAAGTCAACGGTCAAACCCAAAGCCGTAACTAAAGAAATTCTTAATGGGCCACCCTTACCCATCTAATGGGCCGGGGCAGCCCATTAAGGGATAATATGAAGACCAAATCAAAGAAAAAGCCCAATTTCCTTTTTAATCATACACGACCCAATGAACACATATTTGGCTCAATTCCTCTAAATGTGGTTAACGGCTGTTAAGCCTTTTACCCTTGTCTATTAACTTCGTTAAGTCCTATAAAGAGTTGCAATGTAAACACACATATAACTTTCAGGGACTTATCATGCCAAGTCCCAAAACCCTTTACCCCCACATGGACTTAAACTGCAACGACAAAATACAAGTTGGGGGACCTCTTTTGACAACTCACCAAACTTTACCCTGTTTAACTCAAAATAGAGTTAAACAAACATTCCCGCCAAAACATCCCCAATAACTATTCATCATCTTCTCCCCTGTCACTCTTAACCTCGATACACCCCTCACCACCAGACAAAAACATCACATTATCTTAACCCCACCTCGCTACAAGCCATTGCCACCTTGGCAATCCTAAACCATCCAATTGGCTGCAACAATCAAAGGTTTTGATCAACTGCCTTGGGCACAAAGAAAAATGGAGGGCCAAGATTTCTTTGGGACTTTATATACACACAACAAACACACTTCTTGAAGCCTCTCAGAGATCAAGCACAAGAGAAGACTTGAAGAAACTTAGTATAATATAGGACAGTTTATAGCTTGTTTCTTTGGACGAATTTTGTTAGAGTCAAAAGCTTGTAAACAAATATTTGTACCATTTTAATATATTGCAATTTACTTTTCATGTCATTTAATTATCTATCATTTAAATACCTGCACTGTCAATTTTTTTAGTTAATGAAATTTTCACTTTTCCTTTAAATATTGTCATTTAAGCTACTTGTCCTTTAAATACTGTGTTTTCTAAGCTATTGTTT
>BQNB010178227.1:1517-12891 GCA_026074375.1 Tanacetum coccineum
AAGAATCTCAATCCCCCTCGACTAATTACCTCGAAAAGTAGCTAAGTGTTCATCAAAGAGAATTAAAGACTCATAAGTTTTGAAAAGCCCCGTTTTGACCATTATAAAAATATTTATACTTATTACCACACATATTTTTGTATTTTTCCTTTTTCTTATTTTCATACTTTTCTTATTAAGCAACTAACTAGAATGTTTGACTTTCGTTATTTTTATAACTTTAGGGTCACGGAATAAGATACATTTCAATCCTAAAATGCCCAAAAAGTATAAATTCATCGTCCCCGAATTTTCACTCGTCCCGGACCAAGCTTAAAAATGAAATCACCGTTAAATATTAGTTAAGATGCTAACACTACTCATATTTGCAACTTGTAAACTTTTCACTCCAGATAATTATTATATCTTAGGTGAATGTGCTATTTTGAATTTCAACCATGAATCAACGTTTCACGTTCCACCCGAGAATAATGAGTTTGAAGGCGAGATCATCCCATGTAGCGACTTTCGTCTCGGCACATCCCAACCTTGCAGCTAAGTGACCAGGCTTTTGACACCCCACAAAGACTAGTATCGGGACTCACGGACCTTAAGTTTCAAAAACTCTCCGGTTTCCCGTATATACATAGCTTATTTAAAAATAGTCAAAGTTCAAAAGCATATTTAAATTTACCAAAAAGAGATCTATTTATTAATTCAAACATAACATTTATGCAATTGTAACCCTCGACCTTTTAGAAGACTGCAACATCGGTTGTGAGCCGGCAAGATGCAACAAACTTTTATCAGTCTCGGATTTTTATACTTACTATGGGCTTTCTTTAGAAGGCTGTAACATCGGTTGTGAGCCGGCAAGATGCAGCAAACTCGATGGTTCCGTATGGAAATACTCTGGTGATGGTAAAAGGCCCTGACCAACGAGTTTTAAGCTTTCCCGAGAATATCTTTAGACGAGAGTTGAAGAGTAAAACTCGATCACCAACATTAAAAATGAGGTTTTTGATCTTTGAGTCGTGAAGCTTCTTTGTCCTCTCTTTATATATCAAAGAATTCTTGTAAGCTTGATCACGAAGCTCATTAAGTTCATTAAGTTGAAGCTTCCGGTGATCACCCGCGGTTTTAAGATCAAAATTAGCATGTTTCAAAGCCCAATATGCTTTATGCTCTAACTCGATAGGTAAATGGCAAGACTTTCTGTATACTAACTTGTAAGGCGTACAACTAATCGGTGTCTTAAAAGCGGTATGAAATGCCCATAAAGTGTCATCTAGTTTGTCGGACCACGAGGTATGGTTTTCTCCAACCGTCCTTTCAAGAATACGTTTCAAGCTACGATTGGACACCTCCACTTGACCGCTCGTTTGAGAGTGATAAGCGGTAGCAAGACAATGAGTGACCCCATACTTAGACATTACTTTAGCAAATTGATCATTATAAAAATGGGTCCCACGATCGCTTATAATAGCTCTAGGTGTTCCGAATCTGGCAAAAAGAGATTTCAAAAACTTAACCACTACTCGAGCATCATTTGTGGGGAGCGCCTTTGCTTCTACTCACTTCGAAAGATAATCAACGGCAACGAGGATGTATTTATTTCCATGTGAAGACGGAAATGGTCCCATAAAATCGATACCCCATACATCGAAGATTTCACAAACTTGAATAGCGTTTTGAGGCATATCATCTCGTTGTGAAATTTTTCCTTGTCTTTGACACGTATCATAAGATTTGATCATTGTATGGGCATCTCGATATATGGTCGGCTAAAAAAAACCAGCATCAAATACTTTTAGAGCGGTGAGATTGGCACTATGATGGCCCCCGGTGGGTCCTTCATGACAAGCTTTGAGGATATCATTAGCTTCTTGCCCATGCACACACCTTCGAATGATTTGATCCGCACAAATACGAAAAAGATAGGGATCATCCCTGAAATAATGTTTAACGTCCTTGAAAAACTTCTTTTTTTGTTGAGTCGTCATTCCTTTAATGATAAATTTCCCCGCATGGAAATTTGCATAGTCCGCAAACCATGGGGTACTTCCATTTGATATAACTCCAAGAGTCTCTAAAGGAAAATTTTCATTAATGTCTTTGTTTTCTAACACATCCTTGTGAGGATTCTTAAGTTTAGATAAATGATCGGCCGCGAGGTTCTCACTTCCTTTTTTTATCACGGATGGTGATATCAAATTCTTGTAGGAGGAGCACCCACCAGAGCAACCTCGGCTTAGCATCTTGTTTGTTCATAAGGTATTTTAAAGCCGAGTGATCCGTATACACTATGCTTTTAGATAAGACAATATATGGTCAAAACTTTTTAAAATCATACACTACGGCAAGCATTTCCTTTTTCGTCATAGTGTAATGAATTTGAGATTCGGTCATTGTCTTACTAGCGTAATAATCCAGCTAGCAACAAAGGAATACATGTATAAAACTAAGAATAAAGATCCAGTGCGTCCAAGCACAAGGCGTCAATGTTTAATTCGTCCCTTCACACCGAAAAACTATCATTCTTTTGTTCTGAGATACGACAAATTTACAGCTATTGGTGATGAAAATTACACCGCCGACATGTTAAGAAGCACTCTATTAGCACAGTATCCGTCATTAACGACAGTAGGTTCGATCTGCATACTCTTACGAGAGATGTTAAGTACTTCCGCCGCAAGAGTAGACTTCTAAAAGAAAACATAAGTCAAGAGTAATGGGACTCTCGTATTTGTTTTCGATAGTTCTCACATCCTGTAATGAGAATTACATTCCTCAAGTCTAGCTACCACTGATGATTCTATTCCTTTCAACACATGAGGTTGCTTAGCACTTAGTGACCTCCCCACAAATGTATTGTCCCTTAGTAGTTTTTATTGTCTACGTAGATGTGTGATAATCTCTCCCTTTTATGCCCAAATGTCTTCTGTTAAGCGAGATAGACCCACCCCTAGAGTCAAGCTATTACTCTTATCGAGGCCGATCTGTGGACCGCGCGTTCTTTGTTTGTTATTCTATTAAGTGTAAGATCAGTGTGCTACTTTGGTAATGTCTAAGATATGGGGTCCACGACTTCGTCTAGGTCCTACTTTTAAAGCCTAATCGAACCATCTGGTCACATAAGCAGCTGGTACATCAGCTAGGTTATAGGTAGGACAAAATAATCTAGGGGGGGGGGGGGGGGGGGGGGGCTGGGGGTGTAGAGGCGGGGGGTGGGAGTGGGGTGCGGTGGGAGGGGGAGGGGGGAGGTGCTCAGGGAGTCTAAGAGAGCACACCGAATGACTCTTATCTCCAAAGCATACACAACTAATGAGCGCTGTAGAGCGATCATTTCACGTTGACTTATCTCATAGTATTTGTTATACTGAGGGGGATAGTGGTGAGGAGCTAATTCTGTTACGATGTATCTTAATCTGACGAATACTGTGGTGATCATTGTCGCCCAGATAGCAAGTGGTGCGATACTGTGATTCTCTCGTGTGTCTCTCTCGGGCTACTATAGAGACACCAGAGCATACTCAATCGCTTAAACAGTTCTGTAACACGTGCATCTCGTCGGTGGATTGTTACGTTAAAATAGTTAGACACACAGTTCATTAATTAGTGGTGTTTAAACTGGTCTGATGAGTCTATTGATATACGAGTGTAGAGCTTCGTGGTATACTGTTGTGTCGTTTTGTCTAGACGTTGGATTGAGTCTCGTATATCTTGCGCTACATACTATTTTGAATATACATTAATCTTGAGCAATCTCCTATCTGGTGGTGGTGGCTGTATGGCCACGGAAATGTTGTATTACGTAGGATTTATTTATGGGCTGGCTACAATGTATTGATGTGAGGCAGTAGCAGTGAGTAGCTTTCGGATTAGAGTCCGTGAGTAGATGGTGCGTGTAACATAGGAATCAATTCACTGGTAATAGATATGTTGAGATAAACTAGTCGTCAAGACAAATTTTGTTCGCGGTGAGATTAATCTTGGGTATATCGGAGTTGGGGGTTTGGGCTGACGGGGTTTTGTAGTATGGAGGTAGGTAGGATGAGCTTCCTCAAGATGTGGGTACAACGTTACATGACTTCTAATAGGATAGTGGTAGTGGGGGATAGTGTCCGAGTAGATCTGGGACATGGAGGTGATTGAATAATATGTAGTTGAGCACGTGTGATCGCGCAGAGGGAGGTCACTTTGATGTGGAAATTTATTATTTTTACAGGATCGGTTGACGATACAAGTGGGATACTCACGCGTCAGGAATGTAGGTCACCGGGTGTGAGAGTGAGGCGAGACACAAGTAGTGGGGATTTGGTGCTTGTGTGAGTGTGGAGGAGTGAGGAATTTATTGGTGTGGGGGGAGGGGGGGTGGGGGGGGTGGGTGGGGTGGGTGGGGGGGGATGTGGTTATAACACTGTTTTGGGTGTAGTTTATGTGAGCGTATATGTGGAGTGTGGGGTGGGATAATAGGACTCTTTAGATGGAAGATACTGTGAATGAGTGTGTGGAGTTGTCGCATCGTGGGACGTTTTGATGTTTGATGGTAGATGAGCGGTTAAGTGTGTCATAGTGGAATGTGGGAGAGCTGTGTCTATGTATATCTGACTAGTAGGACTGGATGGCGTACAGACAGTGAGATGAGGTAGAGAGCAGTGACTTTGCATATGGCACAGATTTCGGTGGTCAGAGTATGATAGTGAGTACAGTGATAGCTGGGGTAGGTCTGACAATGAGCGGTTTGATGTGGAGGTGAGGGTGTGATCAGTTGGTATGATTGACGGTTAGGATGACAACTACTATCTCTCTTTTTTATGGGGTAACAATGATTTTGTGTGGTGGGTGGTTCACTCTATGAGTAGAGGGATAGTTGGTGGATGTGGGACGTAGTTTGGGTGGTTGTGGTTGACTGATGAGTAGTGTGATAATGTTATGGGGGGGGGGGGGGGGAGGGTATGTAGTACAGAAATGGTAGTAGTGGGAAGGTGAGAGGATTTAGCTAGGAGGTTAGTTTGAAGTTTTATAGACTAGGAGGAGTAATATTTTTGGGTGTAGGTTGCAGTGTTGGATTAGGTTTGGGTTGGGTGGGTGATGGGGCAGGATATGAGTGTGTTTAGTTACTTTGTGTGAGGTTGTGTTTTATTAGTGGGTTAGTTGGTTGGAAGTTTTTTTGTTAATGGGTAAGAGGTATTTTGTTTTTAATTTTTTTTTTGTTTTTGTATTGAATGGTTTAATGGATGTATGATTGTGGTGATATGGTGGGTGATATTGTGGTATTTTTGGGTATATGGTCATTGAAATGTGAGATGAAGAGTGTTTGTGTGATAGTAATATGTATAAGATTAATTTAAGATGAAAGGTTGGTGTTTGTTTGATGAAATTAAATTGAATTATTTTATTAATGTTTTTATGGAAAAATGGTTAATATGGTGTAAAATTGGTATGGGGGGTGTGTGAATGGAATTATTATTAATAAAATGGAGAGAGTTAGTATATTGTGGTATGTGTTTAGGGTCTGGTTGTATTTGGGTAGTATAGGTGGATTTGTAGGGTTATTTGGATTTTTGTGTAAAGATTGTAGAGTTTGATGTATTGTAGTGTAATGGTTGGGTGTAATTGGGTATTAATGTATTGGGGATATTTGGTTAGGTGAATTGGGTGGTTGAATGGTATTTTGATTTTTGTAGATTTATTGGTGTGGATTTTGTGTTTTTGGTAAGGGTTTGGTTGTTTTGTAATTTTTTTTAGTAGGAAATAGTGATTGTTTGAGTAAAATTTTGTGTTAAGGTTTAAATTTTATTGTGTAAATAGGTGGAGTGTTTAGTTGATTGTGTTAGAAGAGAGCAAATATAGTTATAATTAAAATTGTGATAAGATAATAGTATTGCAGGAAAGGATAATTATAAGGAGAAATATTATTGATAGTTTTAAAGAATTATGTAATATTATTCAATAACTAGTTTTAAAAAAATGCAAGACAGGTGCTACACCGAGTCGGGTCAATACTTAAGTCGGTTTTCTAATCCATAATGGATGAATAACCTGTATACCATACTCCATTAAGCATCTACTAAGTTCATACTCAATCCCTATATCAAATGTCCATGACACAATTTACCAATTTTCAATTCCTAACGTAAAAAGTCGATTTTCTGTTATGGGTCGATTCATGAGAGCATTGGCTCTTCAAACAATTAAGGCTATGAACATGAGGGGATTAACCTCTGGAAACCCTTGGAGTCTAGTTTCCAGAATGTTAAACCAATCATTCCAATTGTTTACCATCTAAGAGAAAAGTCCAATTTACTAACTGAAACTCAAAACAGAAAACTTACTTTCCAGAATTTAGTCATTTTATTTTAATCATATATCTTTATCTATGATAGGTATGAATGTGAGGTTTTCTCCCCTGGAAAACCACATGAGTCTAGTTTTCAAAACATTTGGCCAATCATCCAACTCATTTACCAATCAATGGGAAATTAACTTTTAATAACTGAAGGTCAAAACAGATTATGGACTGAATTTCTTACTTTTGCCGTTTTAGTCATAAATCCTAAACTAAAATAGCTTTTAAATTGAATCCAAGGAGAGATAGAAGCTCATGATGTCTAGTGTCTAACAAAGGTTTAAAACCTCAACCTACTGTAAAAACCTGGAGCAAAACAAGTTTTCCAACAGCCGCTCCAGATTTGACCTTTTTCCGTAAAAAGGTCATATCTCCTTCATCCGAAATCGTTACAAAAGCGTCCAATTCGCCACATGTACCTAAGACCTATATCTATCCACCCATGTCTTTTGTTTACAGACCCTAAGCCAAAAATTTTGAGAAAACACCACGTTTTCCTACTGATCTGTAACAGTCCACAATTTACAATTCCAATTCAATCCGAAACACTTCCAAATCCTCAATTAATCCATCACAAGGCCAAATTACAACAAGGTAACATATCTACTAATCCATATCATCCTTATTCAAGATTAATCCAAGATTGACCATAAAATTTCATGCATGTTCATAGAATCAAAATCAAGAGCATGCATTTACTAGGAAATCAAAACAATAAAAAGGGGTTTAAGAAAAATAATTTTAACTTACAATGGGATGGTTTAAATGATCAAACACAAACCCTAGGAGGGGTTGTGTAGGCTGCCGAATCCACCAAGAGTAAACCAAAGAAAACCCTAACCTTTTTCTACTCCAATCCTTGTTGTAACCACTTATTATCAAACCCATATAATCCTATGTTAGCCTTCAATCAAGTGGAACCGCTAAAACTCAAATCTTCAATAATCAAAAACCCATGAGCTCCATGCATTAATGAATATTTATTTGTTGGAGGTTGATTAAGTTAATTCTATATGTAATTTGGGATAAGAAGGAAGGGATTTAGTGGATATTTGAAGGTGGAATGGTGGTTTTTCTCTTGGGGCTGTCGAACAAAAGAAGAGGGAGAAAGAAAACACCGAATTTTGTTATTGTGTGTGTTTTTATGGATTTTTATAAAAAGCGTAAGAATAATATAAATGGGTGTTTGTTTTTGGTTTCGGCATGCAAGAAAAGAAAAGGTAGGGTGGCTTTTGGCTCATCTCTCCCTAACTAATAAAACCCATAAGTATCCGGTGCCCTAAAACTAGTCCTAGCCCGACACTTTTCCTAAAAACGCAAATTTAACTCGGTTGCACATGTAAACTATAAAAAGACAATTTATCAATAAATAAAAATAGTCTTGGCACTCGAGGCCCAATTACGGAGTCGTTGATTTCTCATTTGCTCAAAACGGTTAAATTTTTAACGCATAGCACTTTTTGCTTAAATCCGACGATTTTCACCAAAATCGATAAAGTAATAAACGCTAAATTTACCAACACGGTAAAAGTAAAAGTAAAAGTATAATTATTACTTTATTTGAAAAAAAATATAGGATTAACGAATAAAATATTTATCCGAAAAATAAGGGTTCTCACATTCGACCCCCCTAAAGGAACTCTGGTCCCTTAGAGTTCAACTCGTGACGGTTGAAGGTGTAGAGACGAAAAGGTGCGAATACTTGGCTTTGAATTGATATTCTTGTTCCCAGGTGAAATCAGGTCCTTGTCGAGGGCTTCAACGAACTTTGATTATAGAGATACAGTTCTGCTTTAGTTGTTGGACCTCATAGTTTACGATTTTTAGATTAAGCATCAAACATGATTGAAGGGTTCAGCAAGATAATCAAACAAGATAGCAAACAAACATAAAATAAATAATGGTTAAGAAATGAAATGTCTACAAGGTGCTTGTGGATACGAATTACTGGTTAAAAGTACTTAAATGAAAAGATGAGATATATCCATTGATGATAAAACAAGTGAAAACAAAGAATTAATATAGCATATTGATGATTTGAGGAGTATACATCAAACGACAATATGTGTCAAGATCGAATATAAATTTGGGGTTGATAATCAACACGAACAGATGGATCAAATGAATTATTAATACATAAGAGAATTGGATGTCAATACAAAGAGGTTAAAACTAGTTAAATATTTAAGGATTAGAGAATCGAAAAAGAGAGATTATAAATAGGGTAGCGAAGTATAAATAATCAATACAACGAAGGAATGATGGAATCATGGAGAAAAAGAATAGTCATAGCATTGCGAGAGGAATGAATGAGAGTGTATGAAGAAACAATATAATATGTCGTGAGCGTATAGAATACGAACATCTCAATGACTTAAGAGAGTATGTAAGAAGAGCATACGTAAAAATTATAATAATGATGAAAACGGTAATATAGAGGATGATTCGCTTAAACAGATTATGAATCGAAGAAGTATGAAAAGTCAATTGTACGAGTAATAAGCCAACAAAGAGTCAATTGATCATAATAATGGGAAACAAAAGTAGATGTCAAGAATATTTGTTGGATCAATTTACTGAATAGATCTTTAACCTTCAGCTTGAAAAGAGTTTGCTCCTTTAGATAATTCTAAAGCAACAATAATGAAACACTGAGTAGACACTATGGATTATGTGGAATCTAATCAATAATGCTAAGAAGAACAATATTGAATATCACAAAAGAACTTTTATATTTGTTTAAACAAGGAAACAAGATGAAAAGGATTAGAAAATAAGTATTGTGAATTAATTGTACAAACGTAAAATGATCAGGGAATAGATATATCCGTATCACAAAGCAAACAACACATCAAGTGTTATCAAAGAAATATTTTAAATAAAATTGTCATCATTAACTATGATAGTCGAGATTCTCACTTCGGAGTGGGGATGCTTGTTGTATCGTTCTCAAAGCTATTCCGGTCGGAAGACATGACCTTCAGTATTGTGGCTTGTCTTGAGGGTCTTTACGCGCGATTTTGCTCTCGACAGTCAGCCCTTCGTTGGGTTAAGAGTCGCTTGAATCATATATTTGAACTTTTGCATTTTTCTTCTTGATGGCATAGTTTTCCAGAATCACAAGGAGAAAAGAGAAAGAACAGGAGGCTATCGAGTCATGTTCAAAAGTAGATGCCCAAGGCGACACGTACAAGGTGACAAGTCAATTGTCGCATTCCAATTAGTCGGTGGGTTACATAATGATGTAAGCGTTCCAAATGTACGAGGCGAGTGTTTAAACTCGAAGTCGAATAGTAAATAACCAATGGGATCGATAAAATATGTCGAATTCCGATATCGTCGAAAATGGCATTATTGATAATCATGAAAAGCTTTAGAGACCATTGTATCGCTAACAATGTCTTAAGAAACGACATAGTATCTATATGAGTAACATTTATGAAAATATAGTGACGCTCAAGAAGGTAGTCAAAAGTGATCGAACATAGTCAATATTTATATAAATTACCTTTATATAAATGAATAGGAGTAATCACGAAGATAACGTAAGGAATCGAAAAGAAGTCAAGTATTATAAAATCGCAATCCATATAATACTAAAAGTAATGCTCGAGGGAGTAAATATAAGTTACCGGGAAGTACGCGCGCACGGATATCGGATAAAACAAGGAGACACTCTAAATTTTGAAAAGTAGTCATAGTCTAGGTTTTGAAAACGACCCAGTTCTCTATGACCGGAGCTCTGATACCATTCTGTAACACCCCGCAAAATCGGACTGGCAGCGGAAAGGTATCATTGGGGTGCCACGTCATGGAACAAAGTACAAGTCATGGAAAACGACCTCAAAAGAGACGTTTTAAAATATATTTCAAATATTTCACATTCAACACATTAATAACATCAGAGTTTGCAAACAGGTCCCAACAGTTTTAAAATATGACACAACGTTTTCAAACATGCTATATAGATTAGATAAAAATTTCATCAATGTAAATAAGAAAAAGAATTTACAAAGCACAGTATTTTCAAAGAAGTTTTTAATCAAATGTATAAAATGTAGAGTATCCGATTACATATCCGTGCGGCTTCCCTCCGAGCAATGTACCTGAAATCTGAGATTAAACATGCAAAACGTCAACAATAATGTTGGTGAGTTCATAGGTTTAAGAAAAACAGTATTGAAATAATCAAATAGTATTTCAGTAAGAAAAGTAGCGTTGTAATATTTCAAAGAATTATTTTATGAAATCAAGTAATAATTTAATAAATGGGGGGGGAGACTATGTACATATTCCATAGTCGAAGAAGCTAGTATTATGCACTAAGCTCATGACACCGAAACATTAACGTCTGCCCTTAAGTATATAGAATGCATGCCAAAACATTCTAGAATTTTCAACATGTTAAATGCACCATGATCAACTTGTGACCCAAAAGTAAGGTGGGGATTGTCAGTCCCGATAGATCTACCCACAACATTCGCGCTTACTACACTAGTAATTTAACGGTTCATGATAGGAAAAAGGGACTTAATTGGCATTGAGGTAACTTAGGCAATAATATTCAGGCAATAATCTGGAAAGCATACAATCTGAAAGTACTTGTGTCCAAGGTAAAACATGAAATGTAATCAAAATTTACGGTTCCAAATGTATGTATTCAATGGTATTAGATCATGTAGTAAGCAAATCAAGTTTTAGTATAAGCGTTTATGTACGTTTATGTAGTAAAATCAAATAATTTACTTAGTAAAACGAGCATGTAATCTCACCCCAAAATAGTTTATGAAAACCATTAAAAGAGAAAAAGTGGGGCTATGAACTCACCTTGATCAACGATCACGATCGAATAAGCCAAATAAATCACAAACGAAGCAGCAACGATCTCGATCACGACCTATAATTATGTCGCTCGATTACAATACGTACAAAATACGAGCAACGATGCGTACATCGTTACGACGAAAACATATATATATATATATATATGCATACATACTTATATGTGATGAGAAATCCACTTGCGCGTTCTAAACCTTAACA
>BQNB010178228.1:0-12891 GCA_026074375.1 Tanacetum coccineum
TGCAAATATGCTCAATATATGTGCTTAATCGTTCCTTTTTGTGTTTTTAGCATTTGGGAAACTCTTGGAGGAAATACACATGACTTGGACTCAATTTGGGAAGCAACGAGACAAGATTGCAACTTTACACAAAGTGGTTTCAAGGATGCGCGTATAGTGCCTGGAGACGACGTCACAATTCCTAGCGACGCCGTCAGAACTTACAAGCGACGACGTCAAGATTTATGTGAGGCGTTAGAACGTAACCGCCTCAAAGAAACCCTAAGAAGATTCGGCAAAGCGACGGCGTCAGGATTTTGGCGACGCCGTCGCGATTCAATTACTATATATATACCTACGTTTTTAATGTTTTAGTGATCAACCTTTTGGGAGACTAACCCTAAACCTTATAGATTCGAGTGTAGCATCATTTTAGGGTCTTTTTCTTAGGACTTAAAAACCCTCTTGTATCATCCTTAAACACATGTTTTAATCAAGTGAAGTCATTTATCCTTTAATCTTTCAATATGTCTATGTGTTGTTTGATTGAATCTTGTTCTTCGCTTCTTTTTAAAATGCTAGGCTAGATCCATTAGTATTTACTTATGATTGCATGAAACTTAGTTTGTAGATCCTTTTATTATTGCATCTTGTGATGGATGTGCGCGTTAGGCTCTAGAAAATTGGCTATAAAATATTACATTAGCATAGACGTCTAAGGAAACGCAAGTGTGTAAAAAGGATACCATTGATAACAGTCTTCATACTACCTTACTCCTAATATGGTTGATCCCTCTTAAGTGTTTTAATGCATGTAATGTATTCTTAGGGGCCTTGTAATAGTCTTCATACTAACTTACTTGTGCGTTGCCTTAACGGAATATTACTTAGACGGATTCATGTAATTTGTTCATGACCTAGAAAATACTTACACAAATCATCACATGTGTGAGAAAGCAATAGAATTAGGAGAAGCAAACTAAAGAGTAGTGCATGATTAAGTAAATACGTTCGTTTACCATATAAGTTTCCACAAAAGTAGTTTAGATTTAATATTAGTTTC
The DNA here is from genome assembly GCA_026074375.1 of Tanacetum coccineum. Classification (NCBI taxonomy): domain Eukaryota; kingdom Viridiplantae; phylum Streptophyta; class Magnoliopsida; order Asterales; family Asteraceae; genus Tanacetum; species Tanacetum coccineum. The sequence goes on from BQNB010178228.1 coordinate 1,043, forward strand.
ATTAGTTTAAAACCAAAACCCACCTCTTAAAATGTGAATTGCAGAAATCGTCCTTGTGGTTTGTAAAAATTACAGATATCCTCCCTGGTCTTCCATAAGTGCAGGCGGCCTCTCTATGGCGAAAGTTTTGGATCGTTTTGGTCCCTGGCTCTAACGATGGTTAGTGTTTGTTTGTTAGTTGGTAATATGCCAAGGGCAGTTTTATCTTTTTGCGTTGTGATCCCAATCTTGGCAAACCACATGGATATTTTTGCAATTTACTCTTTCCTTTTTATATAAATTTTAATCTATTTTTAATTTGTTTATAAAAATTTTAATACATGTTTTTATACGCAAGAATTAAATGCACGTTTTTATACCCGATATTACAAACGTTTTTTTTACACATATAATAATCACTTTTTTAACAACTACTTCCCCCATTTTTTATATAAAGTTTTTATACACAAAATTTTTATACATGTTTTTATTCACGACGTTCTTTATACATGTTTTTATACGCCATTGTTTTTATATACAAATTTTAAACACGTTTTTAACCCTTATACACGTTTTTATGCATGTTTTTGTACACATTTTTTATACACGCATTTTTATGCACACAATTTTATACACGTTTTTATACATGCAGTTTTATACACTTTTTTATACACATATGTGTGTAAAAACGTGCATAAAACGTGTGTAAAAACGTGTGTAAAAACATGTATAAAAACATGTATAAAACATGTTTAAAATGTGTGTATAAAAGGTGTGTGTAAAAAAACGGTGTAATACAAAACGTGTTATAAAAGTGTGTATAAAAACATAAATAAATATGTTGTAATAAAAACGTGTGTATAAAAACGTGTGTATAAAAACGTATATAAAAATATGGTATAAAAAATGTTTTGTAAAAACATAGTATAAAAAAACGTTTGTATAGTAACGTGTGCAAAAAAATGTGTGCAAAAAAACGTGTATAAAAAAATGTTGTATAAAAACGTGTAAAACACGTATATTAAAACGTGTGTATAGAAACGTGTATCTAAAAACGTGATATAATAAAAATGTTTTATAAAAAACATGTATAAAAACGTGTGTATAAAAACGTGTATAAAAACGTGTGTAAAAATGTGTATAAAAACGTGTATAAATTTCAAAAAGAGTAAATTGCAGAAACCGTCCCTGTGGTTTGCCAAGATTGGGACAAAAATGAAAAAAAGACAAAACTGCCCTTCACATTTTATCAACTAACGGACAAATACTAACCACCGTTAGAGCCAGGGACCAAAATGATCCAAAAGTTTTGCCACGGGGAGGCCGCCTGGACTTTTGGAAGACCAGGGAGGATATTTGTAATTTTGACAAACCACAAGGATGATTTCTGCAATTCCTCAAACATAAAAATACAAAAATAATCTTCTCTCAACCCTTTAGATCTTAGTTAGGTTTAGTTTGACCCTTTAGACGCTATTCCCCTAGAGAACGATAACAACCCCCGAGTCCTTGCTATACTACACTGCAACGATTAGGTACTATGCCTAGGGAGTTGTAAAACTTGTTGCATTTACAACGACCGCATCAGAGCCTGTTGGAATTTTGAATGTAGCCTTCAGTAGCCTGGAGTAGTCTCTGATTAAACTCAGGCTCTTCCTTCAAAGATTCATAAATGATGGCATTTCTGAAATGTATTCAGTTGGGTAAGGATCTCCGGCAGTTTTCCATTGTTGAGAAGCTCAATAAGACTTGTGATGTTTCTAGAGTTAGTGTTGGTTGATTCAACCATCTTTTCATTGCCTCCTTGAGAGCAGAGTTAGCCTTAAGAGTTTCAGAGACCTTGTTAAAGGCCTTAAGAAGTTTTGCTCTTTCATCAACTCCAGCCTAACTGATCTTGTCTAGACGATTCATGGTTTTCTTTACCATTTTGTCAGTCTTAGTTTTGTGATAAACATTCTCTTCATAGTAACCTTCCACAACGGCCCTGAGATCAGCATAAGAGGCAACAACTTCCTCATGCTTGTCCAAATTATCCTCTGCTACCTGAGCAAATAGAGTTTCGAATAAATTTCTAAGATTGCTTACCAATTGCCTTTCAGTGATTAGCATGTAGTTATCAAAATCTTGAGATTTCTCAGAACAAGAGATCCAATTTGATTCACCAGTCTTCTCGGCATGGGAGGATTCAGGTTGATCCTTGTTTGGTGATGGAGACTGATGCTCTTGTGACAAAGGTTTTTCATTTGGAGTTTCAATGGAGTGATGAGTTTAAGTTTCTTTAGTGACAGGTGAAGTGCTGTCGTGTAGGGTCAATTTATTGATTACCAAGTTTTAAATTTATATTTAGCCGACTTATCCTAAAACAACACTTTAACGGGTAGTGTACCCGATCGAGTAGAGTTTCGTGGTAAGTAGGATGTCGAACACTAAGAGTGAGGTCGTTAACCTTATATTCTACGAGTACTTTAATTACTTTAGTTAAGTTAATCCTAATTACTTGTTAAACCTATGCTATATACGCTTCTAACGGATATGGGAGGTTTTCAGCCTGAGAGGCTGGCACAGGTTTTATGGTGACAATAATCAATTCTAAACACAATAAACATGCAATAAAACAATCAGAAGATAAAAGAGCGGTACAAACCAAATAATAGAAAATTGTATTAGCGATATTAAATCGGATTAAAGGGTAAAATCCATAAATGCTTAATGTATTTTTAAAAAAGAGTCATTCTACATACTATACTTTTTTTATTGTTATTATTCTTATCCAACTCAAGTTTTTTTTTCATTACACATATTTTATATAAATTTTAGTATGTAGAATGAGTCTTTTTTGGAAAGAACATTAGCCATTAATGATTTTAATCTTATGATTTTTTAAATGCAATTTTTTATACACGTTTTTATCTATTTTTATATAAAGTATGTGTAATGAAAAGAAAAACTAGAGTTGGATAAGAATAATAATAATAAAAAAAGTATAGTATGTAGAATGAGTCTTTTTTGAAAGTACATTAAGCATTTATGGATTTTACCCCCGATTAAATGCTGGTTTGTTTATTTAGTGCAATGATTTTTTATCTCAAAGCGGCATATCATTCTTAAGACTTAGGCGGGACATCATCCTAAGACCTAGACACGTTAAAACATGTCACAGTTAACGCATTCACATAAAGCATCCTTTTAGTTTAATTATAATCTATCTAGGGATTATAACAATGGTGATCTTGATAAACCTAGCCCATCAGGACTTTACCCACTTACTGTTTAACGGTATTTTATATACTGGTAGTCTACTATTCAAATCTTTATCAATTAATCAAGAACATACTTGTTGAAACATTATGGGCTTTGTCCATAAGGAAAGTAGATAGAGTTTCATACCATGCCCTTGGTGCTTGTTTCAGTCCATAAAGGGATTTGTCAAGCTTGTAGACATAGTTAGGGAACTAACTACTTTCAAAGCCAGGAGGTTGTTTCACATAAACTTCTTCTTTTAAATTTTCCATTCAAGAAGGCAATTTTGACATCTATTTGGAAAACTATGAAATTCATGTATGTAGCAAAGGTAAAGATCCTGATGGCTTACATTCTTGCTAATGGTGCAAAGGTTTCATCATAGTCAATTTCTTCTTCTTGAATATAACCTTGAGCAACCAGTCTTGCTTTGTTCTTGGTAACAATTCCATGTTCATCTTTCGTGTTCTTGAACACCCAATTCAAGCCTATGGTTATTTTTCCATAAGGGAGTGGAACAAGAGTCCAGACTTTGTTTCTATAGAATGGGTTCAGCTCTTTTTGCATTGCATCAACCCATCCTAGATGTTTTAGTGCCTAAGATACCTTCTTAGGTTCTATCCCAGAGAGAATGTTAGCAAATCGACATTTACTAGCTGAGGCAGTCGTGAATTTGTAGCCATACTTCTTGTAAGCATGCCTTTACCAGGGTCACCAATGATATTCACAAGTTTAATATGTTAATCTCTTGACCATCTATCCTGAGCAATTGGATATAAACTTGTTGATGCTTGATTGGTATCTTGAGACTGAGGTACTTCAGGGTCTAAAGGTTAAGTGTTAGGTACTAAGGTTTTAGTGTTGCTCCCTGAAGTCTCTTTAGTGGGTTGATGATTGATTTGTTCAGTTAGAACATTTTGTTCTTGTGTGTTCCCGTTTAGTGATTGCTGAATCAGATGAGGACCTTCAATACCTTAGTGTGAGTAATGTTTTGCTTTTAGAGCAATTACTTTAGGGACATGATTTCTTATGTCATTTCAGTAAGTGAACGACCATGATGAATGATGTATTATGAAAAATTAGAATTTTCTTGATATTGTCTAGATGGGTTATCTTCCTGAACAAATTCATCAGGAGGATATCTAGATGAGTCATTAATTATAATTTCATCTATAAAGGTATTTATGAACCTATTGGCTTCTATACTTTCATCAAATGTAACATGATAAGTCTCCTCTATTTGTTGTCTTCTTGTGTTGAAGACTCTAAAAGCTTTAGAGTTACATGAGTATCTTAGGAAATATCCATCATCGGCTTTTGCATTAAATTTGCCTAGATGATCCTTGTGATTATGAATAAACATAGGACATCCAAATACATGAAAGTAGCTGATATCAGGAATCCTTTATCTGAATGTCTCATAGGGAGTCTTATCATGTCTTTTGACAATGATTGATCTATTCTGAGTGTAACAGGATATTCTAACTGCTTCAGTTCAGATATGCTTAGAGAGTATTAAGCCATTCAACATGGTTCTAGCAGCCTCAATGAGAGTTCTATTCTTCCTTTCAGCTACACCATTTTGTTTTGGTGTATATGGAAAAGAGAAGTTCTGAGAAATTTCTTTCTCGTAAAAAAACTCTCAAGTTAAGAATTTCTAAATACAGTCCCATTATAAATCCTGATTTGCTCGACTTTTACATGATTTTGGTTTTCTACCATCCTGATAAAGGACATGATCATTTTAGCTACATGACTCTTATTCTTGAGGAAGTGAACCTATGTGTACCTTGAGTACCCATCAATATTGACCAGGGAGTACTTCTCATGATTTATGGACATTGGAATGACTGGTCCAAATAAATCCATATGAAGAAGATGCAAGCACTTCCTAATAGAGAGATTCTATTTTGTTTTGAAAGAGGCTCTCTTATGCTTTACTTTTTCACATGTAAAGCATGGTTTATCCTTTAAATAAACAAGTAAAGGAAGGCCAAGAACCTTGTTTTGCTTAGCAAGTTTATTAATGTTCTTAAAATTGAGATGTGATAGCCTTTTGTGCCATAGTCAGTTTACACTTTCTGAGGCTTTGGCAAAGAAGCAGGCTCCATTTGGAGTTAGTAACACTTAGGATATTTTGTATTCAAATCCAAGTGAAAGATCATTAGGCACTGAATTGGCCTAACATATACTACTAACCATATCCTCTTTATTTTCATACACTTCTTTCAAAATTTCCCCATCTTCTTTATTATATTCACTATTGTATCCCATTTGTTCCCATCTTTCCTTGAAATAGAAAAAACGTATTCTTGTTCCATTCAATAGACTCTCCTAAGGTTGCTTAGTATTTGTTAGCAATGAACTCCTCCACAAATGATTGCACTTTTCTTCATTTAAGAAAGAAATTCTATTTGCATTATTAACTTTGTCAACTCCATAACCCTATTCTTATTGTTTTTATCCTTAGCCTAATTATCATACCTTTTTGTGTTTTCCTTCCATTATTATTTTTAACTGGCTTATAGGTAACATGATCCTTCGGTTGGTTTTGTTGCTGCATAATAGGTTTACTACCCACCTCTTTTTTTCTAACTAGAATAAACTCCTCTTTCTGTTGCTTCAGCTCATTTTCCTTCATTTCTCTCTCCACAAATTCTTTAACAAACTTTGGTCGTTTACTACATTCCTTTTCATCATGCCCAAACACAAAACAAAATTTACCGACATATGGTTTACATGAATATTCCACCTTCACCTTCTTCACACCTATAGTATTTTTACCACTATCCCTATAACAAATTTCAGTCCTATATTGGAATCCATTATGCACCCATCCATTTCCACTCACACCCTAGTATAACCAATCCTACCAGAACCTCAATTACACAAGTTGGTTGTCATTGCATCCATGATTAAAGGTTCCCCAAACTACTAGCTAAAGTACTCTATCACTAGTCCTGTCATGCTCATTAAGGACATTCATATAATCTTTACACCCTTAATGGATCAATCATGTAGGATTCTCATTGATCACCAATATGTACCACATTAGGTGTTTTTTTTGAACATATAATCGTCTTATTCTTAACCATCCAAGGACCATTGTCAACCACATAATGTAAGTCCATTTCAATTGGTAATTTAAAGAGACATTCCATTTCTCTGCTTTAGATTTCCTATTAGGCCGCTATATAACTCACATTTCTCATCAAATTGTATTTCTAATTAATGTTTGGGAACCTTTTAAAACCCTAAAAAACCTATAACATAGACGTAAGTTGCCATTTTCAGCACATATCCTCCTTAACTAACTACTTCTTCATAGATCTACTACTCTTCTTTTCCATCATCAGTTTTTACACTCTACATAGAATTTCTATTTATTTTCTAAGTTTAACAACTCTTCTTATTTACTATCTTTAGTATTGAGTTCCTATTACTTAACAGAATCCCTTATACTTTGCATTTTGTCTGAATCACTATCCTCCTCTTTCCTACATCTATTTTTCAACAGTTTCACTAGGTTTGAACACAAAGGCTTCAGTCTCCCTTAGAGTTGGTTTGATCTTTCTTATTACTTCCATAATATACATTCCCTCTTAATGTTTTCCCCCACCACTTCATTTCTCCATGCAACAAATTCCCGCACTTTCTCACACATCTCTGAGCTTCCCGAGTTCCTCCTCATCTCCCTATACTTTAACACCTTCATTAGATACACCTCTCCTTACTAATCTTCTCATAAGAACTCTGTTGACCACTATTACCAATTACAGTGTTGCAAAAATCCAGCACTTGCGACGGGCGGGGGGGGCGGGGGGGGGGGTGGTGTGTGGGTGGGGGGGGGACAGGGGGGGGGGCCGGGGAGGCTGGGTGGGGGAGGGGGCCCCGGGGTGGGGGGGGGGGGTGGGGGGTGGGGGGGGTGAGGCCGGCCGCATTAATCGGCTGATTAGGCCGAGAATCGGTCACTAAAAGCTTGATTTTTACTAATACGGCCTATTAAATTGGTTGGTAAAAATTCTCCCTGTGCCGTCAAAATCGGATTAACTCACACGGTCAAAATCGCGATCCCCATAAATTGGAACAAAAAATCGAAAGAAGATCGGAAAAAAATAGTAAATTTAATGATAAAAAAATCGGAGAAGCTGAAGGAGTATTTAAAGCTTTTGAAATTTGAATACCACTGCTTATTATATATACATATTATATCTAAAAATTATAATCGTTGTATTATAAAAAATCCATTCCGACTTCTATCCCCGCATAACGATTTAACTCGCTACGCGTAGCCGAACCGCATCAGGCGACTCTCGCGCATCTAGAGATTTTGACAACCCTTGCCAAATTACACTGATCACCAATCTCATCAGAAGCACAACTTATCTGACCGTTGGATAATCTTCGCTTAAAACGACTTATTGATCTAAATTCCACCACAAAAACACATATATATACATAATTGTCTAAACACGAAGTATGATACTTAGAAACTTGGAAGGGACAAAAATGATTAGATGATTCTTATACTAACTCCTTTCCTAATTGAAAATCGTAGAAAATGATTGTGAATTATTAACATATCATCATGGCAGGATCTAATGATTTTTTAATATCCGAAATCCTCGCGCCCAAATCGCATAAGGAGAGAGAAAGTTTTAAGGTACCATTCTTATAATAACTTCTACACATAATGTAGAGTGAAATGAATACAAATTATATGGCATAAAACACTCTTTAGAGTAAAAAGTATTGCTCTCTGAGAGTAAAAAAATTTGCTTCACATAGAAACGTAGCTGAAAACCTTTTTAAAAACGATACTTACATTTTCACCCTCTTTTTCTGTTAGATATTATTTTTTTTCGCAAATTATATTCTTTTTTTAGATACTTCCAGGGTTTCAATATTTTGATCGCGCTATTTCATTCTCGGTTTGACTCACAATCGCTTCATTAACTCTAAACCAAGGTAAAATTCATCCAATTTTAGGGGTTGACAGTTCACTATTTTCAGAGTTGTTTGCAACTAAAAGAAATTAAAATCTCCAAATTTGCAGACACATACGTTCTAGTGTGATAGTCACAAACCATTTGTAAATATATATTTTTTAAATAGTAGAGAATAAGTATATGGTGAATACTCTGTATTTCAAAATAACCTGATAGGATCTTACTTTAGTTGTATCTGAATCTTAAAGCCTATCGAATTTCTGTACATTGGGAAGGAAGGCTAGGTTCTTGAGTCTCTCATTTTATCTGTTTAGTGGGTCTTTGAGATAGCTTGACAGAGTAGTGTGATCTCTTGATCGTGGTGAGTGGCTCTCAAAAGTTAGGTTTCCTATTAAATGTTCTTCTCTGCTATGGCAAGTTTCTGCCTTGAATATTTATATATTGTTGGTAATATATGTTTGATGGTTGTTTAGTTGGGTTGTATGGTTCTGTTAGGTTTTGTGCGCTCTATCACAATTTTTTAATGTTAGCTGTCATTGCGATGTGGTTCGAAGTTTAGTCTCGTCTTTAATCCCATACAACATGATCCTAATCATGAGGCCTGAATCGTTGCTCTTCTTAGTTAACATGGGTATATGTTTTGAGGCGTTTGACTGCGGTTTGTAGGATCTTTTCATCTTTATGTGTGTAAGTAGCATTAAGGAATGTTTCATCTGGCTTACGTGCTCCCATGATATGGTTATGTTTTCAATGATATTGGTTTGTATTTACCTTGGTTAGAGTCTGTTTAACAGTCATGTTTGTAGGATATCAAATCACACAAACTAACAATAATCTAAGATAGGGTTTAGAGAGAAAAAGAGTGGTTGGAACACTTCTAGAGAGAGAAAGAAATATGTAAACTTGTAATATACAAATGAACCAATACCCTCTCCAAGGCATGGAGAGGGTATTTATGCTTGTACATGGCCGGTCAACATATGGATAGCCATATGTTGACCCGGTTAGCTTACTACTTTACTTAACAAACGACTACAAGCTTATGGCGGAACTATCATATTGAAGTGACCGAGTCTTTTCTCTATTTATAACAATCTCCCCTAAGGGAGGGCGTCACTCCAATTTACAAAAACTTAAGCTTAGCATTCTATGAATGTCTTCAATCTTGCTCGTAGTCTTGATTCTTTGTTCTTTATCTTGTGAATTTGATGTAGTGATCTTGGAACTTGTTCTTGCATGATTTATAAACTTGTGATCTTGAACTTCATGAGATCATCAGTCATACATCATCTCTTCATCATCTTGTAATCTTTCTCCTTTTTGTGGACTTGTGACTTTTGGACCAACATTGTAACACCCCCAAAATACGATACGCAAGCAGGGGAAAATACAAACATTCTGGGGTGCACCTTCATAATACATGCACTACGTAGTTAGTCCCTTAAGTTGTATTTTCTTCACTTGGTTGACTTTGACTTTGTCGGGGATGACTTTCCTGTTGACTTTTTGACTTTGGCTGACTTTGTCTTCGATTTGACTTTGGATTTGACTTTTACTCACGCTCTTTTCATTCCCGTGCTCAGTTTTGTTTGTTTTTGCTTGCTTTTTCGTCTTTTTCTTGAATATCCATTTCCTGCACAATACAAATGCAAAACATACAAATACAATGTATTTTTGGTACGTTTTTAGTCATTTAAGTCCGTTTTTAATGGAAAATGGTATGTGTAATTAAGCACATACCAGACGTCAATAATCAAATTCGATATATATATACTTATGTCATTATCTAAATTAAAATACTCATTATTATTCCGGTCTCATTTAACGGACCTGTTGCGAAAAACATTCTGAAGTATGTAAGACTCCATCCAACGCATTATAGCGCCAACTTATAAAATCACACAATCAATTAAGCACATATTTGCCTATCCGACATTCTAAAATGACTTTATATTTCTACCTAGCTTATCATCACGCTTAGCAAAAATCATGCTTGCTTTCTATAGGTTTCGGCATACTAGCCCTGCCTATTTATTAGGAAGTCTCAGCGATGATCATGCTTATCATGCGGGTTTACACCCAACCGGCTAGATTGCTCATTACGCCTGGCTTGCCGGATGGCCAAGCCTTTTGGTAGTGATCTCGACTAACTCACAGTCAGGTTTTAGCCAACCATGGTCAAGCTTGTGGGCTAACATGCCACAACTGACAATGGTTTATCAGGCTCGCGTACCTCTCACATCGACCTTCATCTTCATTTGGGTAGGGACACCCGTTCACTCACGTCCTAAGCCATATCACGGCAAAATAAAAGCGACCAATGCGCTTACTACCATTCAAGAGCACGTAGCACATAAGACACATATAACACATAATTCAGCGGCAATGATTCCGCTATAACACATATTGTCAAGAGATAAATTAAAAACAATCAAGAAAACAATTGAGCATCATGGGCTCATTGCTCGTTTGACGAAAAGTAAAATAGAAATTCCAACATTTACGCATCTCGACTAACATAGTCGACTCGATCCTATCGCATCACCTCAAATTCTAGATGACTCAACTCATCAAGTCGAGGTAACTACACTCATTCCCATTTTGATACCGTTCAACGTAAGGCGTGAGCTACTTTGATCGTTCCTCCAAGATGGAAACGGATGTCACCAATCGGCTAGAGTCTCCAAATCTTTTTGCTCTTTCGTACGCACAAAAGTCGTTACGTCAAGGAGTAAGGATCACTAACCTTAAATCTGGTGTTGCTTAGTGCCTTATTTTATTCCGTGTCGACGTCAGGTACACTAACAACTACACCACTACTACACTCCATTTTGGGGAAAGAAGTCTTCTTCACGGCCATCAGTTGATGCGTCAAAGGCAACATACATCCAATGCGGGAAAAGTCTTCTCCATTTCTCACTTTCAACCTCGGGACTAAACATCTCAGCTTCCACCCACCTTAGGAATCTTTACATCTCCAAGAAGATCCTTTCTCAGTGTCGGTATCAGGTTTACACCCTTGATAGCTCAAATCTATCATTGCTTACTAGTACACCGACTATACTTGGTCTTGACACGTCTTCATAACAATCACCGCTCTTATATACTATGAACTAAACATCACTCCCTTCTAGACACACTCGTTCCGAACAATACCGTAGCTATTTCTGCTTCGGAATGACTCAATCACAATGACTCGCATGAGACTCTCTCCATGCAGTCGATAAGGATAGGGTTACTTGCATAAAAATCCATAATAGGGTAAAAATATTTTCTCTTTCCGGAAGCTTGACCCAACCATTTATCTCAATTACCAAGCGTTTTAAAGGTGACGATTTATCCGACATATCGTGGTTCTTCCTAAATTATGCATAGTTGATCAGGTTATGCATAATTGAGGACCAAACGACATCATGTCCATCCTCGTCAAAACGTTTCTTTTTCATACGCTACACGCGTAAGTTATTTCCTTGTTAAAAATATTTTTTTTAAAAGTAAAAATAAAACATGATTGTTTCAAAAACAAAAAAGAGAAGATAGAATCACCTTCCATTCTTATTATTTAAAAAAAATGAAAATTTTATTTTATTTGACACCATATGGTCAGTTTATGAAATTTGAAAACACATTTTCCATGGTTTACACAAACAATTTATACAACATAGTCAATATGATTCGCGC
>BQNB010178230.1:0-12890 GCA_026074375.1 Tanacetum coccineum
TACTAGTCTACTACTGCTAATATACTAAATAATATACTACATTTAAGAGCAGCCTGTGCAACTAGGAAATAAACATAACAAGTGGTTTTACCTCTAGATTAAACAAAAACATGCCATCGAGTCACAAACAGGGATCATACTTCCTCTGTGCAACATTCCTAACATAAAAACTTACTAAGTGGTTCAACTTCTAGATGAAACATAAACATAAGCAATTCACAGAGAAGACCATGAACTAACCGATTCTAATCAAAATATCATAATCACATCAATCACAAAAACAAACGATTCAAACCAATTGTAACTTATAATTTATTTTCGTTAAAACTCATAATTACAACTTTATTTTAACTTATACTTTATCACATCAGTTCTAACTCATAATCGCATCAAATCGATTCAAAATTGAAACGGTAACAGACACGAAAACAAACGAAAATCAAAATTAACACTTACAAAAATTCTGCCGCAATATACAATGGCTTAATCTTCAAATTAACCCAAAAATAACCGTAAATCTTCATATTAACCCTAAAATTTCTGTAAATCTTCAAATTAACCCTAAAATTTCCGTAAATCTTCAATCGACACCTAATATTATGACGTGATTTAGGGATGATGATATGACGTGAGAGTGATTTGGGGATGGCGTGATAATGAGAGTTGTATTTTCAGATCCCCAAATAATTAAATTTTGGATTATGACAATTTAGGTCCTTATATTTTTAAGTGCTCGATAAAAAAAAGAAAGATTATGACAAATATTTAATTTTGGTTGTTTCTTTGAGTTAGCGAGTGACGAAATTTTTTCGTGATTAGAATGTTTAAACCTAGTGACAAACGAGTTTCGCCACTACATTCTTCCTTGTCACAAAAACTAAATGACAAGTTTTTTCTCGTCACTATAAGGCCTTAATAGTGACAGAAAAAAATGTCGTCACTAAATTTTCGTCATTAATGCCTTTTTTTGTAGTGTGACTAAGTTTTAGAAAATTACATACTCCTTCCGTCTCAAAGTTATTGTTCCCCAATAAAAAGTTACACGGTTTAAGAAAAACTGTATTTTTTTTTGGAACGGTAATTTGTGGCTACATAGCCCCTAGCCCAGAAGGCGTAGCGAGCCCACACAACCAGGTTGGGTCCAGCCCAGAAGGCAATGACACCCTTCCCTTTACACAAGCGGGAGGAAACCCCTATCGCCCTAGACAAGACTCGAACATGAGACCTTGCCTAGGAGGGTAAAACCTCCATACCATTGGACCAAATGCCCGTTGGTGAAAAACTGTATTTATTGCTGCTCTCTTTTGACAGAATGACAGTTTATCATTAGCTAATTAATTAAAGTCTTTTTTAAAGTTTGTAATAATAATTTTAAACAAAGGTAATATAGTAAACTTAATAAAAGCTTCCTATCTATTTTTAGTAGTGGATAATTAAAATAGGACATTCTAAAAAGAAAACGTGAACAATAAAAATAAGACAGAGAGAGTAATATTTTTAGTACAAAACAAACAAAGATGCTAGAATAGTTACAACTGCTTCTTTTACCCTCCTTAGAGCACTGGGTACAGTGGTGTCGTTGGGTGGTGCCGTTGGGACCCAACTCACCAGAAACCCAACGACACCACACATTCGTGGGGGTAACAGTTTGGCACCGAGAAGATCCTGGTGGCCGGTTGGAAATTTTTATTACTTTTTTTTTAATATAAAACTAAAAATACACAATATTAACTGAAAATGACGCTTACATTCATTATACAAAAAATAAAAGCCCCCCACACCATTACAAGAAAAAAAATACATTAAACTTAAGACAATAAAAAGTAAAGACATTAAACTAAACAAATACATAAGATAACAAAAATGAAACTTTCGGGGACGAAAGGATCTTCAAATCTTATCAACAAACACAAAACGAGAGATTCGTTAACTTAGATCCCCGACAACGGCGCCAAAAATTTGATACGCGGATACAATACACTAATATATAATATCTCAACAAGAGCAATTAAGAAAATTCCCTAAGGAAAATTCACTCTTTAAAATATATATATATATAATATATAATATTCGTATGTTTACCGGAAAGTATGATTTCCCGGGTCGTTTTCCCAACGATTTGAGAAATTGAAACCTCGCTTGATATTGGATACTGATTTGAATGGGTTCGAAGATTGATTGGGTTTTCTATAACTACTAATTAAAAACAAGCAATTAAAAACAATTAACGCACTTAACAAATATCGGGAAACTAATAAAACGCGACCAATAAGCAAGTAAACTAATTTTAACTCCTAAAAATGTAAACTAAATTTCTAAACCTAAGATAGGACAAAAGAAAATTTTAGGAAAAAGAAAAACATTTTTTTGATTATTTTTGAATTTATTATGAATTTAAATCTATTTTAATCTAATTAAATCCTAAAAAATAGCAAATTAAGTACTAAAAATTTAGAAAAATGATTTTTAAACTTAGAAAAGTCTAAAATAACATAAAAACTCAGAAAACTATTTTTAACTATTTTTAAAATTAAAATCCTATTTTTAAAATTAAAAATAAAAGCTCAAAAATGAAAATTAAGATCTAAAAAGTGTAAAAATGATTTTACTGAATGTAAACCTAAAGCTATTTTTTATAAAACTAAAAACTATTTTTTTGTATTTTTATAAAACTTTTTTCTATTTTTTATTGATTTTTTAAGATTTTAACTTTCGAAAAACTATTAAAAATAAACTAATTGATGAAAAATTACGAAAAATTCAGGAAAAATCTATAATGCAACGAAGATTACTAGAAAAATAAAAGACAGAACTCAGCTTATTAAATAAGCTGAGAAAAGAGCTTATAAAGCTACGGCTTATAAATGAAAAGGAAAGTTAAAACGTGTATAAGTATTTGATGGAAGGAAACAATGATGGATGAGCTATTGTAGCAAACTGGTTAACATGTATGGTTTATAAGTGTGAGGTCGTGGGTTCGAGGCAGGCAAATCCCATCTTTTTTTTTACTTTTAACAAAAACTAAATATCTAAACTTATTAAAAACGTGATTCTAAACAACTTTAAAACTAAGCTTTTTGTCTGAAAGTGAAAGATAAGCTCTGAAACAGCTTATGAATAAGCTGTTCACAGAAAGTGGGCTTTTGCCCTTGGTTTCACTTAAACAGCTATAAAAAGCTTAAAATAAGCTTAAACTTAAAAGCAAAAGAAGTTCTAGAAAGCTTATAATGTGCACTATCTAAATCTAATAAGCTACTTGACCTAAGAACACTAAAATTTAACTGAAATGATCATTCAAATTGGTAAACTCGGGATTAATCACAAATGACTCAAAATTCTACTAAGCTAATAAGCTTATTAAGCTAAGCTAGATTATGAGCTTTTGAAAACTTATTAAGCAACTCCTAAGTTATGAAACTAAATGGTAAAACTTTAATCTATAAGCTAGAAATTTGAATTAAAAAGCTATTTCCTCTAATCTACTGTTTTTTTTGTCTTTTTGGTTTTCTTAGATGAAATTTGACGGCTAAATAAGCTAGGAAAATAAGCTAGAAAATAAAATTTAAGTCCTAATCTATATTAAGCTGTAACTACTCTATATCCTACTCTAACCTTAAGAAGCTAAAACCTATTATTACTTAGCTTAAAATTAAGCCAAAAGTGACAGTAGGAACACCTTAGTTCCTACTGATGCACTTTGCACAAGTGCAAAACAATAGTGCAGGTTACCTAAGGGGTAATCCTGCACTTAGAAACACTCAAGTGGAGTGAGGCAAACAAGATTTAAACACACACAAAAGCTTAAATCAAACTTAAGCTATCAAACTTAAGCTACAAACTCCCCTGGTGCAAGAATACTTAAAATAAGCCATAACTTTTTGATTTTTTACAAACTAACTTGTGAAAACTCTTTTCCTATTGTTTTTAACTGAAATCAAAGCTGACTTAATTGAATTGAACAAGGTCTTTTGACTTTTACAGGTCAAACCTTCTTATGCCAAACACCCCTTTCTTTCTATGACAGATTTGAAAAACCTTGAAAAATTAAATCTACTTATTAAAACTACAAAACCAGATATTAACTAGCTTATATCAAACTTACTTAACATGATCTAACAACTGATTAACTAGAAATCAGATATCTATACTATTCTATCTAATATTTTTGGATTTTTATGGTTTTATGAAAAATTACTTATAAAACTATGATCTAAACCATTATAAGCAAAAACAGATAAACTAATATGATTAATAAGCTAGATGAAACATAAATAAGCAATAATAAGCAGACTTAATAAGAAAATAAGCAGATCTAAACATAGAAAGTAATAAGACTACTATTTAAGGTTAGAATTAAAGGAATTAAAAGAGAAACTTACAAAGTCCTTTAGCTAAACAAGAGATACCTTTTAAGGCAGCTAGGTAATAGTCCATGGGATCTCTTCCATTCCTAGATCCCCTTCCTTTAAGCTTAAATCCAATAAAGTCCATGGTAAATTTAAGTTAAGCTGTTTTAAGGTTTAGATAGGATTATTTCTGAATTGATTAAGCTCTATTTCAGCTTATAGACTGAAAGAGCTGAATGTGAGCTTATTAGAGCTTAATGAGACAATTTGAGCTATTAAGAGAGCTTATGAGTTGAAAGAAAATAGAGCTTATAACAAAATTAAACCAAATTTCATTAAAAAAACTGAATTACATTACCTAAAAAGAAGTTTCAATCATTGGCTATTGATTATGAGCCGTTACATCACAAAGTGACCTCACACGGATTGCCAAGCTGGCAATCCGTTAGAGGCTCACTTGTGTTTCTTCTCTGAGTGATTTAGTACAAAAACCCACATCCTTGTGTGCTTTCTTCAGGCTGACGTGTACTAAGCTTGAGAGTGAGCTAATGAAGTCCTTGATTTGACTGAATTAACCTTGCCATTGTGTTTAGGAGCTCTTGAATAGACGTAATCACCCTTCAATTTTAAATTGCCCATTGATTTACCCTGGTAACTAGATGAAAACGATGATGAATAGTATTCACGCCTTTTTTAAACTGAACAGGGTAAAATCGTTTTAAACTTTGGGAAAGTGACACATTTGGCCCTTGTGGTTGGTTTATAAAGGACCTAGGTATAAAAATTTAAAAATAAAATACTTTTAGAGAATTTTTGCAATTTCAGTTTACCTTGTTCTTTTTGGAATTTTTACTCTTTTTTTATAGTGTTAAAAAGGGAGTTTAGGCAAAAAGGGCAAATTGGCAGTTTTAGGTCCTTGAGCCAAAACAAATTTGGGCCCACCCCTTTTGGTTTTTTATTATAAAAAAAAATGGTAATGGGACTTGTTGGGAAAAAAATGGGGGCTTTGGATTAGGCTTTGGGTTTATATGGTATTCCGGGGTTAGGGTGTTTTGGTGTTTTTTTTAAAGGCCCATTAAGGGGTTTTTTAGGGGGGACCATTTTGTGGAATTTTCTATAAAAACTTGGTGGACCATATAGTTGGATTTTATTTTGGGATTTTTTGTCCTTTGTGGATTGACTTCTTTTGGGACCAAGTTTGGGACGGTGGGAGGTTTGATGTTTTAAGGGCTTTGGGGTTTTTCCCGGCCCTTTTTTGTTGTTTCCACTTCTTCCGTTTCTTCGTGTTTCCGTGGTTGCCCCGTTTTTTGACGGTTTTTTTTTTTCTTGTGTTTTTTTTTAATTATATTCCGTTCCTGCAACCCACACACAAAAAACAAACAAAATAACAAAGCTTTAAATTGGGTTTGGCCATTTTTTTGGTCTGTTTTTGGGGGGTTTTATTTTGGGCTAATTTTTTTAAATGGCATTAAATGGTTATGTGTATTTTACACTTAAATCAAAATAATTTCCCAATATACTTAAAACGGGGGATGCGGTGGGTCCTACGGGGCCCCAACATTATCACATTGCCTTTATAACACATATACCCTCGGTAATAAAAATAAAAAAAAAACCTTCTTCAAAATAATATATTAAAAACCTTTAAAATAAAAAGTAGGCAAAAGGGGATTTTTTTGTTTGAGGAAGGAGTTTATGAGGATCACTAGTTTTTTTAAAAAACCAACGTTTTCCCTTTTTCAAGGAATTTGTTTTTTCTCTTTTTATGATTTTTTTTGGAGAATTAACTAAAACTAACTAACAAAAAACTTTATTTGTGTTTTGGTCATAAAATGTTATTGTTTTATTTTGACCTTAATTCGGTTTCTTAGGGAACTAATTTTAAAAATACACAATTTTAAGTGGTTTTTCCTAAAAGGATAAATTTCTTCATTCCCGATTTTTCCCACTTTTACCTTGCTAAAAAGGGGCTTAAAAAAAAAAAGGGAATTTTCATTTTGTTCAATCAATTAACAAAGGTTCCATGGGGGGGGGGGCGGGGGGAAACACTTATAAACACTTTACTTCATAAAAAAAAAATATTAAATTGGAGTTATACTTACTTTTTCCTTCCCGCATAAAAATCATTACTTTGTTTTGTTTCTCCATGGATTTTTTTTTAAAAAAGGTTTTCCATATAAACGGAAAGGCTCTTTAAAGGGGGGGAACTTTGTATTTCGATTACTTATTTATTTCTTAATTTAAATGAAGGCGTAAACGGTTATAAGAAAAAAACGCAAATTTTAAAATTTTAGCCTTTCCTAAAGCCTTTTCATAAAAAAAAAGATCAATTGTCATCATAGATTAAAGTTCCCACTATCGAGGCATAACCAAAAAAAATTTGGCTTTTTTTTAATTTTATGGTTTACTTATAAACATGGGACTCCACCCCATTCATTGTTCATATACCATAGGCTCTTTTTAAGGAAAATGAAATGGGGCCAATTCATATTGTGGCCCCCCCACCATTATTTATACCTTAGGGCCTCTTAAGGGGTGTACAAAAAAAAAATTTTAAATAGGGCAAAAAAAAATAAAATTTAGAAAAACAATTATTAATAACCTTCAGGGGTCCTTTAGAAGGGCTACAACCATCGGCCACAGCCCTCGAAAACAAGAAGGCAACAAAAAAATATTTAGGGGAACTTTCGGTAAACTTCCCTCGGGACCTTTTTCTAAGGAAGGTTTGGTAATCAATTCTGTTGTGAAAGGCGGGGGGCAAGGATACAGCAAAAAATTTTTTCAGTCATTGGTTTTATTTTAATTATTGTATTCTTATTTATTCCATATACCCTAGGGGGGGCTTTCTTTAAGGAACTACAGCAAAAATTATTTTTTAATTAATGTGATTTTAACATAATAGTATTGGGCCCTAAATTAAGGTAAATTTTTCTTGATGTGTTTACTTCTCCCTAATAACAAAAAAGGAAATAAAAAAAGAAAAATTCTATTATTTAAAGGTAAAAAATAATTAACCAAAAAAAATTAAACGGCAGCCCCCAAACACAACTTATTTTTTTTAAAAAAAAACTTTTTAATATTTAAAAAACGGTTTTGGGTGGATTTGAAAAAACAATAAAGGGGGCTTAATGGGGGAGGGGAAAAAAAAGGCCCACCTAAATTATTAAAACAACTTTTATTGGGTGCTTGAAAAAAGGAGGAACAATAACCCCCCAAAAAAAAAAACTACTCTACGTTTTAATGTCATGGATTTAAAATAAAAAACTCTATTCATTTTCTCGTTTTTTCTTCGCACATTTAAAAAAATTCTTAGGAAAAAAGAAAAGGGAGCAATCCATCCCCTACCCAATCCACACCATCCACTACTATTTGGTTTTTTTTTTTTTTTTTTTTTTTTTTTTTGTGTCTTTTTTTTCGGGGGACAAAATACTTAGCCTAGATAAAAAAAAATCAAAACTTGGGCATAATTTTAAAAAAAATTTCTTACTTGAGATTAGCCCAACAAGTCTCATTTACGAAAAAAAACGATTTCAAGGTCTTAGCATTTTTAAAAAAAAGTTCTTTTTTTAAAACATTGGGGGGACTTAGGCACAAAAAAATATCATTCATTAATTGTTAAAGGGGAGAAAGGCAGGGGGGGAAAACTCTTAATACGTTTTTTCGGAAATCGGGTTAAAAAAAATTACTTCTTATTTTCTTTACCAACGGAAAAAAAAAAAAACCCTAACATTTCGTGTTTTAAAAAACACCTTATTTATTATTTATATATGTATTTTTTTTATTTTTTTTTTTTCTTTAAAAATTTTTTTTAGGGTCAAAATTAAGAACTTTAAAAAAAAAATAAATTAAAAATAAATTTTTTTGCTAAATTTTTTGTGGGAAAAAAAACGGGTTTACGTGAGGAATCCCAAAAAACAATAAGAGGGCAAACATCCAAAATTGAATCTAGATTTCCCTCCCCAAAAAATAAAAAAAACAACTAATAATAACGAAAACACTTTGGGTCCTCAATGGTTAAAAGGGGGGGGGTCTTCTAGTTAAAAATTCTAAGCCGTTTATGAATTATGCAAATAAAAAGATAAAACGTCGGAAAATCGGAATAAAAAGATGGAAAGGAATTATCCGGAATTTCCTAAAAACTTAAAATTTACATCACAAAGGTATGGAGAAAGCTCGAAGTGGGGTAAACGGGGGGACCCCAACAATTCAATCGGATATCGGAGGGGGGGTGGTGGGATTTAGAAATTATGTTTGGGTTTAAATCTGGCAAAAAAAAAATCACCCAAAACATGCAAAAAACCAAACAAACCAACGAGAAAATAGGAAGGGAGGAATAAGGGGCCTCTGCGTTTTACATCCACAACACAAATTAAGATTAGAAAAAATAGGGGGGGGGAAGGAAAAAATAGAAAAATAGGGATAAAGGCATGGTTGGGGTGGAAAAAACTCCCACGAAAAGCGGGGCTTGGTTTTTTTTGGGTCCCTCCGAGGTCCCACAAGCGGAATGATCTTGGGGAATTTTTAGTTTGGGTTTCCTTTGGGGGGAGGAAGCAAAAAAAACACCAAGGAAAAAAAACTTCCATTGGAAAAAAAAATGGACCACGGATTATGGAAAAAAAAAAAAAACGTTGGGGGATGGGATGCCAGGGGTTGTCAAAAAAAAAACCAAAAAAAAAAATTCTCACTCCTAAAAAGGGGAAAAAAAATCAAAGGTGGGGTTGGGGATTCCCTCGGGTGTAAGGTTTTGGGAAAGTTGATGGAGGGACAAAACAAAGGTCCAAAATGATTAAATTTGTGAAGGGAAAATCGGGAAAACATCTTCAAAAAAACATTTTGGAGGGGTTAAAAATCTAATACCCACTGTTTCCCCAACTTAGGTAAAAAAATCTTTTCAATTGGGTTAAAACCAAAAAAAATTCATTTTTTTTTCCATAGCCAAAAAATGGGGCTTTATTAAAAATAAAAAACCTTCATGCAAAAAAACATCGGGGGTGTTGGTTTTTCGGAGGGGGAGGTCGAGGGAAAAATGGATGGATCGGAAAAATGAAAAAAAAAATGATTTCCAAAAACTCGGGGAAACTTCAATATAAGAGGTCATTTTTGAATTATTCAATTTGCTAAATTCAAAAAACCCTCTTGGATTTTCGGGGGGGGGCTCTATCTAAATTAGGGAAAAAAAAATCGAAATTCATTTTTAATCGGGGGGGAAGTGGAGTTTAAATTGGCATGGGGCGTTATAGTGGTTTACTTACCACTTCTCGGTTCTTCTTCCGGTTATGGATTCGCTCAAAAAAGTCTCGAATTTCGGGTAAAAGAAAATTATCCCAAAAATGGTGGAAAAAGCGGGGGATACTTTCGGGAGATTGATGGTAGCCGCGTATAAGTCTTAAGGGCGTTTTAATAATTCGATAGCACGAGGGGTTGGGAAGGTGAGGTATTTTGTGGCTCATATTATGGGGGTGTTGGATTGTACACGTCGAAATGCATCTACTAGCGTGAAATAAATAGTTTTAGAATGTGATGGGTTTGGTTTTTTTGGGGTTGACGGGCTTTTATCAGTTTGGCGTGGTTGGGGGGGTTGGTTTGGGTTGGTCGGGGAGTTTGGGACTATTCTTGGCTCGACCTAGTAAGGGGGTTTTGTTGGGGACTAAATAGTTTTATGTTCTTTTTTCTGCTTTTTAAGAGGGGGGGTAAGGGGTTTAAGGGTTGATATTGGGGGATTGAGCGTTTTTTTGGATTTTATATTTATCTAAGGCCTGGAGCAGGCGGGGGGAGGATGGGGGACAGCCACTGCGACTGAATAATACGAGTGGTAATCGGGAGGTTCCGGGCTCCAGTCCATTACGATATAGGTGGAGTCTGATTATTTTTATTGTTTTTGTTAGGGAGGATGATCGGCAGTAGGTTGACTTGATGGAGGATCAAAAATTTCAGGGCAGTTGGACTTTTGTTTGAGAGATGGTGGGGCGTAATTGGAATTGTAAAACCCAGGATATAGAATGGTTTTCATGGCTTGCACAACTTTGGGCTTCGTGAGATTGGGCTAAGAACCACCAACATGGACGGGAGGTTATCTATTTCTAATCTAACGGGCGTGGGTTAGAGGAGTAATTTTCTGTGGGCAAGCAGAGTGAGAAATGAGGACGCAAGTTGGGGTTGTTACTTGGCGTTTATTATTGGGGTTAAAGTTTGGAATGGCATTTAGGGGGAGGTTTGATTTTTGTGGAATCCACTTGTGCGAGGGCGGGGGTACCATAATCATAAGGCCTGCAATTTATGTACTTAACGTGGGTATCGTGATTGTTTGATTCAATGCTAGAAGGCTTCGGGGTTGAAATTAGCAAATCACGTTCTTCCATCGACAGTCTCCAGGGGAGAACTAAACTAGTATATGTCCAAGTGAATATATCTCTATTTGGGTGCGGTTGGGGGTAATGGGTACCGGGTAACCCTAGAGGGGGGTCTTGGATGTATGAGGTGGGTGTTGCACGGTTAGGGCAGGGTATTTTTTGTGAGAGGTGTGGGGGTGGGAAAGGACATACAACAACCTATTTTGTGGTATAAAAGAATATTGTGTGCTCGGGTTTTATGTGCGCGGTTGGGGTTTTTGGTTAAGCTACTTCCCCAGTTCAAAATCCCATGTTTTAGGTGTGTCTATGAATTTTCCCAAAATTTATTAAGGACTTATACTCGACCATTTATACCCGACTCCAAAAATGGCCAAATCTAGACATACCAAAGTATTTTAATGATCAGAGGGTCCAAATCAAAGCTATATGAGTTAGTCCAATGGGAGACTCTAAATAACCCATACAAGTGTCTTCCATATCAGTTTAAATGATAGATTCATCGTGGTTTATAATTTATTATCATTTTAGTACACGGGTTGAAAAGAGATTTTCGGGTAGTTTTGACACCTTTCACCATTTTGAAACTTTGACTAACCAAACGACCTCATATTTTTAAAAGGCTTATATTTATGGAAACTAGACTCAAATAACTTGATTTTAGGCTCTTGAATTATGTCAAAATGTTTATTTATCATCAACTTATGCTCCAATCAATATGACCCAAAAATAAAATAAGGGCTGTTTGAAAAATAGCTTTGACTTAATCAAGTCAAACCAATAACCCAATAAGCAAAATCGACCCAATCCACTCCAAACATCATATTATACAAGTCTTAACATCATTTTAATCCAAAAATCTCAGTGGGTTCATGGATCAAAAGGCTCTTTTACACACATACTTACAAGATATGCCAACACTTTTGAAAATCAAGACTTTACATCACTTGTCTTGCATAGATCTTATAGCAAAAATAAGAATGCACAATCTAACATTTTTGTACATCATTATTACTCATTTAAAAGTGTTATATCAAGAAATAAATTTACCCATAAAGATTTTGCAATAGTATGCATAAACAAGCAAGAAAAATCAAGAAAATCTCAGTTTTTTTTGAAGAGTTTTGGTACAAGAGACATACTAGTCATCTTGTACCATGATTTTTACCTTTGTTCTTGCTCCTAAAAGTTAAAGATGATGATGTTATGAGGGGGCTTGGGTCACGGCAGCAGGTGGAAGGCACAAGGAGGAGGAAAATTTCTTTGTTAGATCTAATAAAATAACACTATTGGTATTTAATCTTATATAGGGACAATGGGTTGATGGTTTTGGTGTTACATGAATTTCTATGTGCTATTTTTAGGGAAACATGGGGAGGGTTTTTGCTTATTTTTTGTTATTCATTTGATATTGTAAGTATTTCTTAAAAGGTGTAAGTTAATTTGTATAAATTGGGTACAATCGGTAAATACGTAAAACGTCGTAAAAATGTAACTTTTGAGATAGTTTATGATTTTGTCAAATTATGTTCTCCCATGTGTTTTGACATTGTTATAATGTTATTTGAGCATATCGTTGGTCGTTAGGACCGTTAACTAGGATCGTTAGGTCAAAGGTGCGTTCGTATAACTAGGGTTCCTAGTAAAACAAGCGTTGAATGCTAAAATAGTATGACCACATAAAAGTGACTCCATAAATAATTAGAAGAGTCAATTAACCTTTGTTTGCTTTCGGTTACTAGCCTCAAAAATTGATGGATGTTACAGTTTTCCCCTGTTAAAGGGAATTTCGTCCTAAAATTTTAGTTGCTCGTCCTAAGCCGTAGGGCTCACGAACAGTTGCGGATATTTGTGCTTCATCTTGTCTTCTCGTTCCCAAGTAAATTATGTCCCTCTTCGGGAGTTCCAACAAACTTTTACAATAGGAATCTAGCTTTGTTTGAGCTTCTTGACCTCACGGCCTATAATTTCAATAGGTTCTTCAACAAAACGTAGTTTGTCGTCGATCCTGATTTCTTCAAGCGGTACGTGCAAGTTTACGTCAGCCAGGCATTTCATCAGGTTTGACACGTGGAACGTGTCATGAATGCCTACAAGTTCTTGCGGTAGACGCAAACGATAAGCAACAGGACCCACTCGCTCGACGACCTCGAACGGTCCTACATATCTCGGTGAAAGCTTGCTTCTCTTACCGAAA
>BQNB010178231.1:0-12890 GCA_026074375.1 Tanacetum coccineum
GGGTTCCATTTGAGAGAGAAAACAGGCAAATAAGCAGTTCTGATAAGCTTTGTGATTTGTTCTCCTCTACTTATTAATGTAACATACCATAGCATGTTCATCAGAAATCTTGGTCATTCTCCTTGTTTCAATAGCTGAATTAAAGTCTCTAATGATCTGGTATTTAGGATGATCCTTGTCAATTCTGGTTGTGGGAATAGGACTGACATTCATGTTGTTTCTAAGTTGTTTAGGTCAGCTGCTGCACCCACATCTTCATCATCATAAGCATTAGCAAAAATTCCAGTATCATCAATTGAAAATACATTTGGAACATCTGGAAGAGAAAATGCATTTTTGAAAGGAGAAAATTGTTCAAATAGATGTTCCTCAAAAGTTCTAGCATCATTAACTGGTGATGATAGAGCATCATTAGTAAAAGATGATCCAACAGTACTAACAGGTGTACTAACAGTTTTTAATTTACTATTGTGTTGTTAGGATGTACAGTTAGCTTTTACTTGTGGAGTATACTTTCAAACTTACTTATTGTGGCTTGATCGTCTTCTCATCTTATCTGAAGCTCCACTTCTTCCACTTCTATAGGTTCTTTCTAGACATCTTCTTCACTATCCTTAGGACCTTGAGATATTAATGGATCAGTTGTGCAAAAAGGTATTAGGATGTATTCTTGTTTAGGTTTTATTTTCTTCTCAGCTTGACCTGTAACAATGTTATCTCTAGTTCTTTTTCTAGAAATTCTACCTTTACCATCTCCAAAGGAAACAAAACAACCATCATAATCTTCATATTCAGTAAGATAGCATTTGTTTCCAATTATGTGCCTAGAGCAACCACTGTCATTAACACCTTAACCTTGTATCTCCTTCTGCTGTTTGGGGTTGCATGCACATTAAAATAAGAGATTAGTCTCTTTTGTGGATCCATAGCAATATAGTCTTGGATCTGCCTTAGTGCATCGATGTAGAATATTTCTTGAAGTATTGATGCATTACTGGGGTTTTTTTTTTTTTTTTTTGGCTTTCCAACCCTCGGCATGCTGAGGCCTTAACAACATTAACCCCTTTTCCCTTGTTTTCACTTACTACTGCTCTATCCCTAGCAGTAGTATCTTTTACCCTGACAGTATTAACCTTTTTATTGAAAATACTATTTTTGTTTACTGAATACTTGTTAAATGGCCTTTTGACTTGTGAATATCCCTTTTTGTAAGCATTTGTTATTGATCTAGGATGATTCACAGTTGGTTTTGAGCCAGCAGTATTAACTGGTCTGACAACAGTATTAACACTTGCACCAGTAGTATTAATTTTGCCAGACCTGATTAGTACTGCTTGTGGAACACATTTTCTATTAGGGTGAGGGTGAGTCATTTTATTAGCAAAGTTCTTGTGATTCACCCTACTTGAGTTGTTCTACACTGGTCTTATAACCTTTTTATCACACACATAATGAAGATGCTCAAAACTACCACAAACAAAACAAACTTTATTAATCATTTTAAAGTTACTTCCTAGTCTTTGGGACATAAGATTGTTCCAGTTTCTTTGGTTCCCTATAGGATAGTGTTTGTTTTGTTTAGGTGTTTCTACCTTCTTTACTGTTTCCCTAGCAGACTTAACAAATTTTATCTTTTTAGTGCTAGGTCTAACAGTTTTATCCTTAACATTAGGTATAAATTCTACCTCACTATCATCATCAGAATTCCAATCCTCAATGACTGGAGGTCTAAAGCTGTTCTTTCTAACAGTTTTAGGTTCTACTACATCACCATTATTTTTTACATCAACAGACTTATGATTTGACTCAACTTTCTTAACATTACTAGGTGTAACAATAGTAACAACATCTATATTCTCACTCTTAACTATTTCATCCATAAACGTTAGATCAGGTTTGAAGGGAATGACGTACCATGTATAGGTGCGGGAACTGCATGATATCCCTTATCAGATTTGGACTTATTATTCTCCTGATTTTCTAACATCTTAGATGAATTCACAAAGCTTTCTGCTACAGGAGAAGCTGCAGTAGAAGAAGCTGCATTATATCTTAGTCCAGTTTTAAACTTGTCAATAACTTGACATTTTAGCATATTATTCAATAGATTTTAGGATGAATTTTGAAACTCTCTCTAATGTTAGTTTTAACTCATCTTCTCCATATTTCTGCTTTTTCCAATTTTCTTTTTGTTTCTCAACTAAAGCATTATCTCTTAGTTTCAACTCAAGATTTAAAAAACATTTAATGCTACTCTTCAAACACAACTTTTTTTTCTTATAGTGAGATAGTCTAGCTTCTACTGATTCTAAAACATGCTTTTATAAGTTACTCAAATTATATTAAGACTTTGGGTTATCTGAAGATAAAACTATCATTTTGTTCTTGAGGAGTAGATAAGCTTTTTTAGCATGATTGGAACAAGAATCTACCTCATATTTGAATGGAAGAACTTCCTAAAAATGTATGTGCCATTAATGCAAAGTTTATAGGATGCTCTTCTTTAGCTTGGTAGCTCCAGTCATACCCTCCAATTCCATCTTAAGCAACCAAGGCATTTTTAGTGGAAGTTTCCACTATCACAGTTCTTCTATTATTCTCTCTTCCTCTGTTTTCCTAATTTCTAGGAGCTCTACATTCTCTTGCAAAGTGACCATTTTTATGACAATTATAGCACTTCCACTTTAGTCATATCAAATCCAACTCTTTGACATTTACAATCTAAACTTCCTGCCTATCCTCTAGATGAATCTTCCAAGCTTAATTGTCTGCATCGACATTTCTATTGTAAATCCAGTTCATTCTAGGTATCAGGATAATTTGTTCTAGAATATTCTCGTGCAAGTTGAGGAGAATTGGGCTGACTAAGCTAGGAAAGATAAAAACAGCATCTCTAAGGTTATCTCAGATGTAGGATTACTTTGAGTACGAGCAACACTAACTCCATAAGCAGTGTTATTTGCTTCATTTGTGCTGCTATTGCTATTAGTGCTGTTGGAGGACACAAAACCTACATTTGTGGATTTTAACTTGTACTTGAGGATCCTATAATTTCAGGTCCATATATCTTCAAGTTGTTGTATAATTCATCCAAACTAATGGTCTCTATTTCTTTTTTGTTCCTCCAGATCAAAGCACGAGTCTTCATTTCACGATGGAGACTTTCTCAACAGTTTTAAGTTCATGGTCCTTCTTGTGTAATAACTTCGCCTTGCATCTCAAACTGATTATAGTTTTTGCATAACCTATCAAAAGTTTGATCCATTGTTTCTGAACTTGATCCTGCAAAGTTCTCATATTGTTACTTGAGTAGCATTCTTTGAACTTTCTTGGATTCCTTGTTTCCTCCATACCTCTTCTCAATGGCTTCCATGAGTAGTTTTGCATCTTTATATGAATGAAACTTCAGTTGATCCTTATTTGGGAGTGCCATCAACAGAGTTCCTCTAGCTTTCATCTCATTCCTTCTATCCTGCTTTTCTTTTGCAGTAGTAGGTTCATATTCCGGCTTAGTTTCTCCAACAGTTCTCTTTCACGCACTTGTTACACTTCTAGAATACTTCCTAGAGAGAGTAATCAGTCATGAGAAAGTATTGTTCTATCCTCATTAACCAGAGGTTTTCTTATTCTCTTGGGTTGAGGAATAGGGTGTCTTGCAGTAAGAGTTGTGAAGTAGTTCCTGCTCCATTTTATCACAAGTCAATTAGATCTAGTATGTGTTGTTTGTTTCTTCTTATTCAAAGCTTCACAACAAGCTCTGATACCACTTGTTGATCCTAATGAACAGATCTTAAACTCCTTAGCTTGATGTAAGGTTTAGTATCCTTGGATAAATCTAAAGGTACTAAGATTGAAACTTTAAGTGTATGATATAAACTATGCGGAATCTAGTTTATTACACTAGATGAATACACGGTAATGGAATGTTTAGCATACAATATACCAACCAAAACAATAAGCTTTATATTACTTAATAACGAAACACTCTTTGACAGTGTTAGGGTTTACAACCTTGAAGCTATGACAATGACTTATTTTTGTATATACTAATTCTATGCCTTAGGACCTCCTTTTATACACCAAGGAGTCCTACAAGGCTTATAATACTTTTCTAAGATATCATGATCTTTTCTAAAAGCAGACGTAATCTCTTAATACAAATAACATCTATAACAATTTCTTCTTCACAAATTACTAATATTATCTTCGTAATTATATTATACGAAGATAATGTATTAGTTATTTGTGAAGAAGATATGTATAATGTATTTGTTTAAGAGATTACGTTTGCTTTTAGAAAAGATCATGATATCTTAGGAAAGTATTGTTAGCCTTGTAGGACTCCTTGGTGTATAAAAGGAGGTCCTAAGGCATAGAATTAGGATATACAAAAATGAGTCATTGTCATAGCTTCAAGGTTGTAAACCCTAACACTGTCAAAGAGTGTTCGTATTAATATATTAAAGCTTATTGTTTTGGTTGTATTTATGTATGCTAAACATTCATTACCGTTATTCTTCTTAGTGGTATAAACTAGATTCCGCATAGTTTATATCATACACTTAAAGTTTCAGTCTTAGTACATTTGGATTTATCCAACGATACTAAACCTTACATCAAGCTAAGGAGTTTAAGATCTGTTCATTAGGATCAACAAGTGGTATCAGAGCTTGTTGTGAAGCTTTGAATAAGAAGAAACAAACAACACATATTAGATCTAATTGTCTGTGATAAAATGGAGGCAGGAACTACTTCTACAACTCTTTCTGTGCAAGACTTCCATATCCTAAACACATAAGTGGAAATATGATCTCTGGTTAATGAGGATAGAACAATACTTTCTCATGACTGATTACTCTCTCTAGGAAGTAATTCTGAATGGTAACAAAGTGCTGAAGAGAACTGTTGGAGAAACTAAGCCGGAATATGAACCTACTACTGCAAAAGAAAAGCAGGATAGAAGGAATGAGATGAAAGCTAGAGGAACTCTGTTGATGGCACTCCCAAATAAGGATCAACTGAAGTTTCATTCATATAAGATGCAAAAAACTACTGCATGGTAGCCATTGAGATGAGGTCATGAGTGAAACAAGGAATCCAAGAAAGTTCAAAGAATGCTACTCATAGTAACATTATGAGACTTTGCGGATCAAGTTCAGAAACAATGGATCAACTTTTGATAGATTGCAAAAACTTATTAGTCCGTTGGAGATTTCAATGGCGAAGTTATTACAAAAGGAGGACACTGAACTATTAAAACTGTGAGAAGTCTTCACATCTGAATGGTAGACTCTGTGCTTTGATTCTGGAGGATCAAAAAAAGAAATAGAGACCATTAGTTTGGGATGAATTATACAACAACTTGAAGATATATGACTGTGAAATTATAGGATCCCTCAAAGTACAATGTTAAAATCCACAAATGGAGGTTTTGTGTCCTCTAAGGCACTAATAGCAATAGCCAGCACCAAAATGATGCAAATAACACTGATTATGGAGTTTGTTTGCACTTACTCAAAGTATTCCTACATCTGGATATAACCTTAGTGTGCTGTGTGATTTATGCTTTCACTAGCTAGTCAGCCCAAATTATCACTCAACTTGCACGAGAACGATCTAGAACCAAAATTGATCTCGATGGACCCTAGAAGAAATGGATTTACAATGGGAAATGGCTATGCTGACAATTAAAGCTTGGAGATTCATCTAGAGGATAGGCAGGAAGTTAGATGTAAATGGTCAAAGAGTTGGATTTGATAGGACTAAAGTGAAGTGCTATAATTGTCATAAAAATGGTCACTTTGCAAGAGAATGTAGAGCTCCTAGAAATTAGGAAAACAGAGGAAGAGAGAATAATGAAGGAAATGTGATAGTGGAAACTTCCACTAAAAATGCCTTGGTAGCTTAAAGAGGAAATTGGAGGGTAGAATGGAGCTACCAAGATAAGAAGGAGCATCTATTAAACTTGGCATTAATGGCTACATAATTATTTAGGATGTTTCTTCCAGTTCAGATTATGAGGTAGATTCTTGTTCCAAATCATGTATAAAAGCTTATGCTACTCTCAAAGAACAATATGATAGTTTATCTTCAGATTACAAAAAAGTCTTATTTAATTGTATTCCTTATAAGCAGGTTTAGATTCAGTTGAAGCTAGAATAGCTCCACTATATGTAAAATAAGGTTGTGTTTGAAGAGAGCATTAATGTTTTTTAACTCGAAGTTAAACTAAGAGATAATGCTTTAGTTGAAAACAAAAAGAAATTGGAAAAAGCAGAAAAAGAGAGAGATGAGTTAAAACTAACATTAGAGAAGTTTCAAAATTCATCTAAATCTTTGAATAATTTGTTGGAAAGTCAAGTTATTGACAAGTTTAAAAATGGACTAGGATATAATGCAGCTTCTTCTACTGCAGCTTCTCCTGTAGTAGAAAGCTTTGTGAATTTATCTGAGATGTTAAAAAAATCAGGAGAATAATAAGTCCAAATCTTATAAGGGATATCATGCCGTTCCCTCACCTTATTACTGGGACGTCAATTTCCCTTCAAACCTTGATCAAACGATATGGATGAAATAGTTGATGAGTGAGAATATAGATGTCTGTTACTGTTGTTCACACCTTCGTAATGTTAAGGAAAGTTGAGGTCAAAAATCACTAAGTCTGTTGATGTAAAAATAAATGGTGATGTAGTAGACCATATAACGACGTTAGAAAAAAATAGCTTTATACCTTCAGTTCATTGAGATTTGGAATTCTGATGATGATAGTGAGGTAGGAATTTTCTTCCTAATTCGTTAAGGATAAACGTTAGACCTAGCACTTAAAAAGATAAAATTTGTTAAGTTGCTAGTGGGAAACAGTAGAGGAATGTAGAAGAAAAACACCTAAACAAAACAATCCTATCATATAGGAACAAAAGAAAACTGGAACAATTTAAGTCCCAAAAGACTAAGAAGGGACTTTAAAATGATTAATAAAAGCTGGTTTTTTTTGTGGTTGTTTTGAGCATCATTCCATTATGTGTGTGATAAAAAGGTTTATTAAGACCAGTGTGACAACTCAAGTAGGGTGAATCACAAGAACTTTCTAAGAAATGACTAAACCCTCACCCTAAATAGAAAATTTATCCACAAGCTAGTACTAATAAGGTCTGGCAATAAATTAATATACCGGGGCAAAAGTGTTAATATGTTGTCACACCAGCTTAATACTTGCAGGCTCAAAACCACTCGTGAGTCATCTAGATTCAATAACAAAATGCTTACAAAAAGGATATTATAAGTCAAAAGGCCATGTTAGAAAAGTTTCATTAAGTAAAACAAAAATAGTTTTTCAATATAAAGGTGAATAATGTCATGGTAAAAGATATTACTGCTAGGGATTGCGCTAGTAGTAGTGAAAAACAAAGGAAAAGGGTTAATGTTGTTACAGGCCTACTGCATGCTTGGCATGGTTTGGGAAAGCCAAAAAAACCAGTAATGCCATCATATCCTTTCAAAGAAATATCTCTTACATCGATGCACGACGGCAGATCCAAGTCTAAAATGGCTTGGATCCCAAAAGAGTCTAAATTCTCTTACTTTATCTGAAGAGGCACACCACGTAGCAGAAGGTAGTAGTACAAGGAAAAAAGGGGTTTTTGACTAGTGGTTACTTAGGCACATGATTGGAAACAAATTACTATCTTACTGATATGAAGATTATGATGGTTGTTTTGTTTCCTCTTGGAGTGGTATAAAGGTTGAATTTCTTGGAAAAAGAACTAGAGAATAACCATTGTTACAGGTCAAGCTGGAGAAAGGAAAATAAAACTAAACAAGATTACATCCTTTAATACCTTTTTGCACCAACTAAATCTTTAATATCTCAGGTCCTAAGGATAGTGAGAAGATTTCTAGAAATGAAGGCCTACTAGAGTGGATGTAAGTGGAGCTTCAGATATAAAGATGGAGAGAAGTTCAAGCCACAAGAAGTTAAGTTTGAAAGGATACTCAACAGAAAAGCAAATGTACATCCTAAACAACACTAATGGTTTAATACTGTTAGTACAACTGTTTAGTTTACTGTTGGATCATCTTTTTACTAATGATGCTCTATTCATCACCAGTTAATGATGCTAGAATTTTGAGGAACATCTAGCTTGACAATTATTTCTACCTTTCAAAAAAATGCCTTTTTATCTTCCAGACTGTACAATATCGTATTTCAATTGATGATACTGGTATTTTTGCTAATCGCTTTTATGATGATGAAGATGTGGGTTGCAGCAGCTGACTAAACAACTTAGAATCAAACCATGACATGTCTTGAATGCCTATTCCCAAACTAGGATTGACAAAGGATCATACTAAAGACCATATCATTGTGACTTAACTTCAGTATTTAAAAAAGGTGAATGGACCAAGGATTTCTTATGAACATGCTATGGTTAGTTACATTAATAAGCAGAGGAGAACAAATTACAAAGATTATCAAAATTGCTTATTTGCCTGTTTTCTCTCTCAAAATGAACCCAAGAAAGTAATTCAAGCTCTGGAAGATCCAAGCTGGATAGACGCAATGCAAGAGGAGCTTCTATAATTTCAACTTCAGAAGGTTTGGACACTGGTTGATCTACCTAATGGCAAGAGGGCCATTGGAACCAAATGGGTCTTTAGAAACAAGAAAGATAAGAGAGGAATTGTCATTAGAAATAAGGCAAGACTGGTTGCACAAGGTTACACCCAAGAAGAAGGCATTGATTATGATGAGGTTTTTGCTCCTGTTGCTAGGATAGAAGCAATCAGGTTATTTTTTGCCCATGCATCATACATGGGGTTCATTGTGTACCAGATGGATATGAAAAGTTCCTTCTTATATGGTACTATTGAAGAGGAGGTATATGTTTGCCAACCTCCTAGTTTTGAAGATCCACAGTTCCCTGACAAAGTATATAAGGTGAAAAGCTTTTATATGGTCTTACATTCAAGCATCTAGAGAGCTGATATGAGACCTTGTCTAACTACTTTTATTGAAATGGATTTAGAAGTGGCACTAGATAAGACTTTGTTCATCAATGAAGGCATAAAGTAATGATATCTTGTTAGTACATGTTTATGTTGATGATATCATCTTTGGGTCACAAAGAAGTCTTTATGTGATGAGTTCTGAAGGTTTGATGCACAAGAGATTTCAGATGAGTTCTATGGGAGAAACTTACTTTCTTCTTAGGATTACAAGTACAACAGAAGGAGGATGGAAAATTCAGCTTCTTGAAACGATGCATTCGGTGCTTGATCATTGTTGTTTTCCTCAGCGAGACCGTGTGTTGGATTGTAATATTCTTCAAGTAAAGGACTGAAGAGAAATTCTAACCCTTGTTGTGACGAATCTGTCTTTTCTGCTGAAGGAACAAC
Organism: Tanacetum coccineum; assembly: GCA_026074375.1. Classification (NCBI taxonomy): domain Eukaryota; kingdom Viridiplantae; phylum Streptophyta; class Magnoliopsida; order Asterales; family Asteraceae; genus Tanacetum; species Tanacetum coccineum. The sequence goes on from BQNB010178231.1 coordinate 9,397, forward strand.
ATTTTGTCTTGGGGGCACGGGGTCAGAGTTGTCATAATCTGACGCCTTTTGTCCTTGAGGAACGAGGCCTGAAGAGACATTTTCAACAGACATCTCTTGTCGTTGTGGTGCGAGGTCTGAACTGTTGTGATCAGACATCATTTGAACATTGAGGAACGGGGCCTGAAGTGTTATTTTCAGCAGACACCATTTGACATTGACGACCGAGGCTTGAACTGTTGTGTTCAAACGTCATTTTCAAATGTTTTAATTAACCCGCCTTTGACTTTGGTCAAACCGCCGGCTGACTTTTTCCTTAAAATCTGGATCTTGTCCCTACTTTATGTCAACCCTCCACTTAGAAAATGATATTTTAATCAACCCTCCACGATGAACACTAGCACGAATTAAGCATAATCGAGCCAAATAAGCTTTTTATCTACGAAAATAAGCTAGATACTTGTAATCCTAAGTAGGTATTTGAAGATTAAACATACAATAACATGTATTTCTTTGTGGATCTTCAAAAACGAAGCAACCCTCCACGAAGAACACGAAAATAATCCGAACCTTATTTGCTTGTTTTTGATCTTGAGGCTTGAGTATAACTTGGAATGGCAACAATACACCTTGTTTAACATATAGAGCAAGAGAAACAACAAGATTAAGCAACAAATTTAACCCAGCTCTAATTTCTGAGTCGTGGGCTATTTTTAACCAAAATAAGCCATGAATTTTAGCTTATTAACCACACGAATCAATCACGAATCCACTGAGGCTCTGGTACCAATTGTAGGATCTCGATAATCACTTCCACTTCATATAACAACCACGAATCGGACTAGAAAATAGAGAAATAAAGTGAGTTGATTAAGAGAGAGAAAGAGGAGAGAGAGAGAGTTGAGAGAGAAAAGAGGGAAAATTATTTAGAAATGAAATCAACTACTTCCTTTTCCTTGGTGGAAAAGGTATATATATACCCCGACACTTAAAGTAACGATCGGGATATTTGACTAGGACCCGGGCTCGGGTTTTGCTTGGGATTAAACCCGAAACATATACAATATTAGATTAACTATCGAGCCCGATTCCCGATACTTTTCTATTACAACGTTAACTAATTGATTGACCGAGACTTAAATACATAATGAACGAACTTCATGTTTGACTCAATATTTTGAGGCTAACAGTAACATCAATAGGACCCAATCCATGGAAACACTTAATTAGTCAAATCCTTAGGGAACTGATTCAGGTAGTGGTCCCAGGTGCCAAGATACCATATTAGGAGGTGCAGATGCTCAAACTAGGTTTGAGACTACATCTAAACAGTCCAATGATCCACCTCTCTCAAGAGGTTACACACTTGGAAGTGGGGAGGACAGTATGAAACTATTGGAATTGATGGAACTTTGTACAAAATTGTCAGATTTGGTGAGCAAAAAGAAAAGAGAAATGTTGTGAGTTAAAAAACAGAAAGAGAGATGTGTGAATAAAAACAGAAATGAGTGATTTTGTGAGCAAAAAGAATTGAGAGATATTGTGAGCATAAAAATAGAAAGAGAGCTTGTGCGAAGAACTAATTGATGATAGAAGTCCTTTTTGGAAAGAAATTAAAGTTAATGCTGGTAACTCAAACTTAATGCTGTTAGCCTTAGGTTAATACTAGTAATATAACTTAATGCTGCTAAGCATAAAGTTTCTACTGCTGGTATACCTTAATGCTGCTAAGCTTACGTTGATGCTGTTGAGTTACTGCTGCCGGGTTACTTACTAATGTTAGGCATAATTTAGTGCTGCCAGTTCAAGTTAATGTTGCTGAAGGTGATTCTATAAATACTTCGATTCAGGGTTTCATTCGGATCTTTATTCAATTTCAATCATTCAAACACTCTTTAACCGTAAACCCTAACTCAATTTCATCTTTAATCATCAAAACATAACACAATGTCAACCCTAACTTTTTCTGACACTCACAACATGGTCGCATTCTTGGAAAAACCTGCTGAAAGTGATGGGTTTCATGAAATTATTGATTTTCTAAATGCTAACCAAATTCATTATGCTTTAACTGTCAATCCTACTATCTACACATCTTGCATTGAACAGTTCTGGGCAACAACAAAGGCAAAAACGGTTAATGGTGAACGTCAGTTACAAGCCCTAGTTGATAAGAAGAAGGTGATCATCACAGAGACAAGCATTAGAAGTGATCTTCACTTAGAAGATGCAGGTGGTACTGATTGTTTGCCAACTGCTACTATCTTTGAAGAACTGGCGAGGATGGGGTATGAAAAACCTTCTCAAAAGCTTACATTTTATAAAGCTTTCTTTTCTCTACAATGGAAGTTCTTAATTCATACCATTACGCAATGCCTTAGTGCCAAGACCACTGCATGGAACGAATTCAGTAGTACTATGGCCTCTACAATCATATGCTTGGCTACAAACCAAAAATTTAATATGTCCAAGTACATTTTTGATGCTATGGTAAAGCACTTAGAGGGAGGGGTTAAATTTATGATGTATCTACGATTTGTACAAGTGTTTATTAATCAACAGCTTGGTGATATGTCACATCACAAGAAGATTTATGTTAACCCCTCACACACAAAGAAAATCTTTGCCAACATGAAGAGAGAAGGAAAAGACTTTTCTGGGAGAGTAACACCCCTGTTTGCAACAATGATGGTTCAAGCTAATCAAGAAGAGGGTGTAGATTCAGGCATTCCTACTGCTTCTCAACAGACACCTATTACTATTCAACCATCTACATCTAAACCCCAGAAGAAACAGTCTAGTAGGAAGCATAAAAAGACTACTGCAGTTCCTCACCCTAGTGATTCTACTGCTGATGTACCAAATGAGGAGTCAGTGTCTACATATTCCAATGATCCACTGCTTAATGGTGAGGATAGATTGAAACTCACTGATTTGATGGATATGTGTACCAAATCTTCTGAGAGAGTCCTTGACCTGGAACATACTAAGACTGCTCAAGCTCAGGAGATTACAAATTTGAAGCTGAGAGTTAAAAAGTTAGAGAAGAAAGTAGGGTTAAGAACTCATAAATTCAAGAGACTGTACAAGGTTGGTGTCATAAGAAGGGTATAATACTCAGATGATGAAAGTTTGGGTGCTCAGGAGGATGCATCCAATCAGGGGAGGAGTAATGACAAAGATGCTGAAGTTTCTTTAGTTGATGAAACCCAGGGGAGGTCAGATGATGCAAAAATGTTTGATACAGATGCTCTTATTGGTAATGAAGTTTTTACTGAAAATGATATGATTGAAAAAGATCAAGATGTGATTCCTAAAGAAGTTAGTACTATTGCTCCCTCTACTACTGCTGTACCACCACCTGTTATAACTGAAGTAGAGATTACCTTAGCTCAAACGTTGGCTAAATTAAAGAGTGCAAAATCAAAGGTTTTGATACAAGAGCCAATACAGAGTACAGCCACAACAGCACCTTCAACAATTCCCAAAGCTAAAGGCATTACATTTAGAGATGC
>BQNB010178232.1:0-12890 GCA_026074375.1 Tanacetum coccineum
TGTTTTTTAAATTAAAGAATAAAATATGTTAAAATAAATATATAAATTAAATAATTTTTTATTTTCTCTCTCTTATTTTTCTTTCAAACCAATACTAAATCCAAATCTCATTCTAAACCCCCTTACAAACCAAACGGGCCCTTAGTTACTTTATGCCAAAAGTCCCTCATTATCATGGACCATTAATCACTTACGGGTGAACGCGAATATTGTGGATAGATCTATCGGGATTGACGAATCCTGTTTGTGTTAGCCAGATAGGTAACCAAACACACTATATTTGAATTTCATAGGTATATGGCAATTACCTACACCGAGGGCCATTATCTATATATATATATATATATATATATATATCACATCATTTTGGGTATATATATACACTAGTCAGTTTGTGTGCCATGAGCTTAGACCAGACTATACTATACAAGACATGACCAAACAGACCAAACAAGACAATAACGCAGTAATACACGGTTACTATGATAATTGCATTCGTTGCAATTATTACAAATAACGGGTATATAATAACGTGACCCAAGATCATAACAATAACATTTTCATAATAATTGTGTTTGTACAATTATTACACTATGACTTGTATTCAAACTGTTTATCAAACCTATGAATTTCACTCAACCTTTGTGTTGACTTTTTAGCATGTTTATCTCAGGTAATTGAGCAAGTTGCGGCACAGAGTGGCATGGACTCGAAGATGGCTAAACTTGTTATCATTCACAATGTATGTAACTAGATTTTGGGACCTACCTTTGTAAAAACTCTGATTTGAAATGAATGATAACATATCTTTTGAATAAACGTCTCTTTTGGGTCGTTTTCTATGATTATGATTGTTGTATCCATGAAGTAATACCCCAGATTAGCTTCCGCTGCTATATTGTAAAAATGGGGGTGTTACAGATTGGTATCAGCGCCATGGTTATAGAGAACAAGGTCAAAACCTTAACTATAACCATATTTTAGTTTTTAGCCATCAAAGTCCTCCGTGCCACTACATTCCAGAACAAGTACATAAAGATACATATCTATTATACTATTACACAAATAACTTATGTTATTTATGACAGGGTTGTTAACAGAACGATGTCTTCTCCCAACCGCTCTACTTCCGATATTGAGGATGCTTTTTCCTCTATGAATATTCTTAACTATACTTCGGTTTCACCGGATTATTTCCTGTATTCTCATCTCTCTACAATAATCCTTATTTGAAGGACGTACAAGCATTTTATGCTAGGGAATTACCTATTTCATCACCGGATCCTATTACTTCACCAGCTATTTTGACTCCATCTCCGGTATTACCACCATCACTACCATTTGATCCTCGATATTTCTTTGTTTATGAGAAATGGTCTTCTGAGAACAATATTTTGAAGTGGTGGAACATATGCGGCATTTCCTTGGAAATTGGGTTGCATCTTTTCCACTTGAACCTCATTCCCATTAAACCATTCCTTTTGTTTCACAATATCTACTTCCTCTACTAATTTCTCTTCAACCTCTATTCCACATTCCTTATCTTCAGTAACATTTTTCTCAAGCATTTTCCATTCATTCTCTTTCTCCAAATTCATTTGCATTTGATCATTTTCTCTACTATTTGAAACAACTATGAAGTCCTCAAGGTTTTGCACATGTTGGCTAGGGGGATCACCTTGAGGTCTCCCTTGAAGCATTTTTAAAATATGACCGATTTGATTTTGTAATTCGTGAAGAGTGGCTTGTTGGTTTTAGAATATGTAATCAGTTTTGTCATTTTTAGCTTCTTGAATGATGCAAAACTTACTCATCATATCCCTTAAAGGGTCATTAGGTAGATTTGGTTGTGGTGTTGGGTTTTGTGTATATGGTATTTGTTGTTGATTTTGGTAAGTTGTATTTTTGTTTTTGATCGGGGTTTTGGATGATGCTGGTTGGATCTTGAGTGTCGTTTAAGTGATACGAGAAATTGGGATGTTTCTTCCAGTTCTCATTGCAAGTATATCCACAAGGGTTTTCTTGAGGCTTTGAATAATACTTTCCCATCCGTTGGCTCATATCTTGGAACATACCCAAAATGGCACTAACCTCCCTATTATGATTGAAGTACCTTTATCTTGACATTCTTGAGTCGGATGTGCTCCTCCACAATCATTGCAAAGTTCTTGAAAAAAGTTCATCACCTTTTTCATGTGTTCAAATTGCTTCCCAATGGCTTGAACTTGTTTAGTTAAAGAATTTAGGGCCATCCCTTTTGACATAAAGCACATACCATCAATTGTAACCTTGAGTTTATACTGTGATGGTCATCTTTAGAGATTTTGTTCAATAAGTCCTCAACGCCTCTTATTGAGTAGTTTCTTAAAATAAAAATCCTTTCGCGGTAAATTAAGTGAAATCTATTGACCCAATTGGTTTCAATCCATTAAGAAAGTTATCATTTGATAAAGGGTGTGATGATGAATGATATGGACACTTTCTCAACAAATTCTTGAATCTTTCCTAAGCTTCCCTAAAGGTCTCGTTGATGGTTTGACGGAATTGGCTAATCTCACTTCTAAACTTGAGGGTCCTTGAGTATGGATACATTTTATTTACAAATTTTGAAACCAAGTCGCTCACATAAGTAATCGAGTTTGGAGTTTCATTTTCAAACCATTCCCTAGCGGTTCCTTCAAGTGAAAATGGAAACAAAATGAGCTTCACCACATTTTGAGGTACTTGAAATAACTTAAAGGTTTGGGTGAGTTGGTTGAGTTTTTTAATGTGGGAGTACGGATCATCATTATCGAATCCATAAAAAGGTTTAGTGCTCATAAGGTTAAGTAGTTCGGGTTTTGATAGAACTAAAACACATGATAGTTCTTGGATCATTTATAGCTCGAGGTTATTTAGACCTCATCTAGGATCATAATAACAAAGACAATAACATGAAGCGGATAAATAACAAAATCAACGTTATCATACAAGGGTTTTTCTTTATTAACACTCTAAGCCCAATATTATTTGATCAGAATAATACGGTTACGTCAATGAACTGTAACAGGATCAAGTTACCTTGACCTTAAGGCTAATACTACATATGGCGTCTACATTTTCACGCCTGGAATACACACACACACCTTTAGGTACACTATGGAACTCACAACTTATACACTAAACCTAATGCCTTATATCTCTTTATATAATAGAGATATTAGGTTTTACAAAGGATAAGTATTAGGAAACAACTAAATCTTCCTAACTGTTTTAATACTTTTGTAATTCTCCATCATTTGAAGAATTCCTCCTTTGTCTTTTATGTCCATTCTCTTTTTCATAGTTTTGTCTTATCAAACTCAAAATATTATTCCCAACCAATCTTCCCCTATGATAATGACAAAACCAAAATAAGCACGAGCTTCTTCCCCTGAAGCTAATATATATGAAAGAATAGAACTATACCACCAAGGATCTATTTATTGCAAATCATCTTTGTAAGGCCTTCTTCCCCTTTTTGTCATAATCAAATAGGGGACTAAAGTATGTAACTTTGATTTCGACAACCACAAACCACTATCACAGTTCTAATCCATCCTTCCAACAACTCAAATTACCCTCCATGACGCGCTCTTAAGATAAATGAACTTGAGCAGTAGAAACTTAAACTAGCAGTAGTAATAATGACTTACAGTAGTAAAAACCTTTAACTCATGTGGTGCATGTAAATGGTTAAACATTTTAACAATAAGCTTCCCCTAAAACCCATATGTTAACCATTTTGTGAATCTTTAATTCTGTAGACTCTATGAAATGATCATTAATGATGAAAAATAAGTATTACCAATTTGATGCTGAAGTAGAACAACCCAAACTTATGTCTTATATCTTGTACTATCCAAGTTGTAACAGTTAGCGATCTCTTGACAAAAATCCTCATCTTCTATGAGACACCATAACCAAAGTTGATCGCAAATGTAGAATACTAGTAATCTTCTTTCAAACCAAGAACAATCGTGAGAGGTGGGTTGTGAAGTTAGAGTTAGAAAGGATGGAAAAAATGGATGAAAGGGATTATTGAAAAATGTTACATATGGAAACAAACAACAACCAACCCCTCTCCACTGTAGGAGAGGGATTATATTAGTACATGGTAATTACTCAAATTGTAGGGGGGGTCTGGGCCGACCATGGCTATGATTGGCTTCCATGGGCCTTGGGCGGGACTAAATTAATATCATATCTTTACACTAACTAGAGCTAAGGACCTGTTACAACTTGGAAGTGACCGACACTTTTTATGTTTCCAACAATAATCCCCTATGGGAGGTCACTACAATTTTACAAAACTTTTTAAAACTAGGCTATACTATGCTTTATCTTTAGTCTTTTAGCTCGTATACTCTTGACTTTATCTTGAGATTATGTTTGTGTGATCATTGACTTCTGGATTTGAGCTTGTTCCTGTGACTTGATTTGACATTGTGTTCTTGAAGCATCTTGAGTCATCAACAAGCACATCTCTTCGCATCTTGTTACTTTTCCTCTTGGGGACTTGCGACTTATGGACGACATGCTATACCTTCGTGATGATGTTGATTTGGAAGCTTTAATGTTGCAATCTTCTCTGACATTTCTTTAACTTTAACACTTCGTCACTTTGAGAAAGTGTTCGTATTAAGTGACAGAAACTTCTTTGAATTCCTTTGACTTTTAATACTTCGTCACTTCAAGAAGACCATACGCTGTATCAGAGATCGGATGTCTTGAAAACATGTACTTGAGCTTTCATGATGTCTTTTGTTTGTCGGTCGGGTCCATGGAGCATGTGGTATAGATCTTGTGAGTCTGCTAGAATCAGGTACCTCCACATCCATCTTTTAAGTATCCTCTTCCCCCCCTTCCCCCTTGCATTATAAACAGTAGCAATAAGCGGGGGGGACGAATATGGCTTTGTCATTCGCCCGGGTTTGGTTGGAGTAACCTTCGATCCGTGAGGATCGAATATGATTAGGATAGATTCAATTGAAGAAGAATCATTCTTGCAGGATTTCCATCAGTAGTTATTGAATCTTTTTCAACACATAAGTATTAGATGATCGTCCTCAGCATGTTTCATTTATCGGAACGTCTCAAAGCAGATTGCACGATAAGAGTGAAACCAGTGAGTTAACTATCTCACCGATTGATATAGAAAAATCGATTTGAAAAATCAAATCGTTGTAGTCACTTGCTAAAAGAGGTTTTGTGACACATCGAGAGTTTTTAAGCAATTTCAAAAATTCTTTTATAGTTGATCATAAACCTGGAACAAGTTTGATTTCTTATAGAATCGCACCCTCGGTTCTTTCAGTTGTCACAAGTTTGATTCAAAATAATCTCAACAAGTTACCTACCATGAGCTTGTTTGATGTTTCGGCTCAACAGATTTCCATCTTCATTGGGAATTGTATACCTAAGTATCACTAGGTTGTTCTGGCAAATTCACTTGGATTTGCGTAGGACTCTAATGATATTACTGTTATTACTTTGTGGGAGATAACAAGTCATTAATTATTTCAAGTGTCCATATGGAGTAATGGTTGTATCTCTTTTGGCTTAGACTCAATAGCTGCACTTTTAATTTTAGTGATCGGATGGCTTGGAGTCATGAGTTGTGCCACCATTTTCAATATCAAACTACTCGGAGTAGAAAATCAATAGAAATGAGGTAATCTTCGTGAGTTTTGACAAAGTCTTTCCGCTTTTGAGTGGCTTAGGAGGGTTGTGCATAGTGTCTCTGGGTACATGACTGTCTTTCAATGTCAGGATACACCTGAGTGGTTTCTGCATGCATATGTATTGACCAGTTTCTGCTAAGTGTTATGGAGGGCTTCTTTATTTTCACCCCTTTATCCTTACATTTCTTTTTTATTCTTTAACCCTTCAATGTTATCGAGACTTCATAATAAACACCTGTTGGGTTTTGTTCAGTTGTTAGCTCCATACTCAGTCGGCTATTATTCCCTATTCTCACTTTTTCTCCTTTTTAATCATACCTAAGGACTTTTCATAATAGTGGAGATCCCTGGGTAGATTCATTCGGTTCTGGTGGATCATGGGATCTGGGAATACCTAAGCCAACCGCCTTTATAACTTCATAAATTTAAGAACATGGTCGGTCTTTTGGTATTTCATGAGATCCTTCCAAAAAATGAAAATTTCAATCAAAAGTGGTTTGATATTAAAATATCAAAAGATTTACACTTTGAGAGTTTTTCATCATACTAAAAGCTCCCCTTAACATGTGCATCGTTAATCGTAGTACATGCTAGGTGTTAGGTGCATTGAGTCCATTTTATTTGTTCACTTATGTCAATATTTACATTAAGTCCTGTTAATCATATTTTCTCCCCCTATTCAAAATGTTAATACCTTGATATTTTGGATTCAATGATTAAACTTTCGGGGACAGAATGATTATTCTAGCAGAATGAACATTATTATTGCTCTCCCTCAAAGTTTGAGGGTTTTTATAAGACAGTGTTGTAGTACAATAATTTGAATAAATAAAAAGATTTTTGATTTACTAAGAAATTCTTGGTGAAAATTTTTGTACTCGAGCACTCCTTATACTCCACCATTAAAGTCTACTACTTGATTTATTTCACGCTAGATTATTATATACGAGTTTGACTCTGAATGATGAGAACTTCATATGATAGAATTCATATGGTTTTTTGACGCAGCGTAGGTCTCCTTCGTTCAATCTCCCACCAACGAACTTTTCTAAGCTCATCGATTAACCTTTTTTCTTTCAATGAGGTGGTCAATCTGATTTTCTCTGCTCAAGCACTCTTCAGCGTTGCTTCAACTTTCTTTCACAAGTTATGAAAGTATTTGCAATCAAACTTTCACGAGGATAGAACTCAGATTCAATACATATGTAACTTGAGCTTGTGAAGGTTGGTGTATGGTGTTGTCGAACAAATCGTTTGTAGTAATCGTTATTAAGAATAGCATAATTGATGGGTTTCGTGTTCACTCTATGTTTTTCAACCAATGGATCTTGTTCTTTCAAAAGCATTTTTGAACGACTCTCTTCACAAAGCATTAATGTCTCATCAGAATCAGGAATCACAATAGTATCCATTTTAAGAATGGTATTCCCGTCATACAGCTTTGGCTTTGACTCCCGAGCTTTCTTCAGATAGAAAGGTTTTTCAAAACCGATAGCTTGTTTCGTGGAATGATCATAACAAATTTTGGATTTAGTCATCATATGAACAGTTTGCGCAGATTGACCTCTTTTGAAAATGATGTTATCAAGTTGCTTAATTTTCTTTTCTAAAGCAATTTCTCTATCAATATTTCTGTTTTCTTCCATTTTTAAATCATTTTTGAGATCAGAAACTGTTTTCATTAAAGAATCCTTTTCTTGCACTTGTTCGAAAAGATTTTGCTTAAGACGTACAATCTCGGCATACTGTTCATTTGATCCTGAAAAACTGTTTTCAACATTTTGCATTTCTTTCAAATCTTTAACCTCTTCTTTATATCTGTCAAGCTCGGTAGTCAAAGCTTGATTGGCACTTTTATATTCCAGATTAACATTGGTGCAGTGCGTCACTTGGGTAGTTAATTGTTCAAACATAGATAATATCATGACATCTTGTTGAGCAGAAGAGTTAGAATTCTGGACAGTTTCTTGTTGTGCTTCACTCAGGTACTGAGAATAAGGAATGATATTGCTATCACTAGTTATTTCAGTTTCTGACTGACTCACATCATTAGACTGTTCAGAAACCGTCATTATCTGCTCACTTTGATTAAATAAATCATAAGTCAGATTATCTGGATTGAGTACCTCAGTGAGTGCATCTGAGCCATTCCTGGACAGATTTGCCATAAGAGCAATCTTGGCTGAGTTGATTTCATCACAATCAGAGTCATAGGCATCCAGATCATCGGCTTGATAAGCAGCATTGTGGGTGATGACTGTCTGAGAGGTTTGAATGTCAGGAAGTCCTGGATCTGCCAAAAATGCTATTTCTTCCTCTGATAAAGCTTGACCACTTGCTTGAGCTTGCACCAGCAACACTTTATCGTTGAACCATGTTTCATCCCTTTTCCTCTTGGGCTTAGTACACTGCTTGGCAATATGACCCTCCCCTTTGCAATTGTAACAGATGACATTCTGTTGTTTCCCTGTGTTGCTTCCACTTGCTCCAGGTGTGTATTTTCTCGTTGTTCCAGCAGCATAAGTAGTTTGTCTCCCCTAAACAGGTTGCACAGTTACTTTTCCATCATAGATGGAAGCTTGTTGACGAGGGTTTGACGAAGTCCTTAGCTGATTGTTGGTAGTAGGATACCGGGATGTAACAACAGCAGTTAAGAATGACATCATGTGATTGATCGCATCAATTGGATCATCCCCTTTCTGAAACACTGGAACAATTAGACCGGAGTCTGGTTGGGAAAATTCAGATTGTTGATGTTGGTAAGTTGTGGGAGCATATTCCAACTGTGGAATGGATGGTTGTGGAGAATAAACGTTGTGGTGAACTGATGATTGGTACTCATTTGATGGATAAGTGATTGAAAGAGGTGTTGATTGACTGGTTGTGAATTGTTGAGTCTGATAAGGTGTTACAACCTTTGAAGACGGATATGATGAAACATGATGTTGAGGTTGAGAGTTTGGGTAAGTGTGTAGATGAGATTGATAAGCCGACTGAGTTAATTGGTGAGATGCAACTAAAGCAAGAGGATCGGAGTTGCGTTCATGCATCAAACGAACTTCATTTGCATGTCTTTCATGTTGTTGCAGGTAAGCATGAAGCTGATCAACATTGGTAGTGTGCAAGTCTTTGACCAATTTAACGTCAGTAACAAATTTGCTCCATTCATCAGGTAGAGTGTTTAAAAACTTGGTGTTAACTTGAAATTGCTCCAATGGCATCTTGTAGATGTTCATATCATTGAGTAGCAAAGTGAACCTCAAGTAGTACTCGTGTAACGACTCTCCTTTCTTGTAAGTGAACTTATCGAATTCATCATACAGCTTGCACTCTCGTTCTTGTTTCGTTAACGACGTTCCTTGCATTAGCAGTTTAATCTTCTCCCAAAGATCTTTTGCCACACGATGTTGACTCACAAGAGCATAGATTTTCAGTTGGGTAGGGCTTGGAGAATGATGTTTAGATGCTTTGGTTTCACAATCTGCATGAATGGCTTTCAGCTGGAGTTATTCAACATATTCCTTAAGCCTTGTTACTCCACTCTCAGTGAATGGAAGGCCCAAACAAGTGGTCCTTTTTCAACAGAAGCAAGAATCATTCTTCCATGTTGTCCCCCCCCCCTATTCAACATATAAAGTTCCATCTGCCTTTTCCATGAATCATACCAAGTGTTTTTCAAGCATCGTTGGTTTGTTGTCTCCTCCAGAAAGAAGTGAGACTTATACCGCAAGAGTCCGTCATTGTTGTTATCAAAAAGATTACAAATTGATCGTATCGGTGGTAGAAAGAAATTGTGTTTGTTTTGTGATTGTTTGAGTCTTGAAATTGAAACTACACGGATTTTACAATTCTTAGACAAAGACCAGAAAAACAATGATTGTTTCATGGGATTTTACAAGTCAAAGAAAGAACCGTATAATTTAGAAATGAGTTTGTTAAGTTTAAACTTAATTTGGTTTCACTAGTTCGGTTGACAAAAATGAGCTAGTTCGGTCCTACTCGTTCGGTCCTACTCGTTCGGTCCTACTCGTTCGGTCCTACTCGTTCGGTCCTACTCGTTCGGTCCTACTCGTTGTCACTAGTTCGGTTCCTCTTGTTCGGTTCAAACTAGTTCGGCCGACAAAGATTAGCTCGTTCGGTTCCCAAATAGAAATAGCTAGTTCGGTTCCCAAAGAGAATAGCTCGTTCGGTTCCCAAATAAGATTAGCTAGTTCGGTTCCCAAAGTAAACGGCTCGTTCGGTTCGAACTACAGTAATCTAGTTCGGTTCTCCTCGTTCGGTTCCAACACTAGAAATCTCGTTCGGTTCTCCTCGTTCGGTTCCAACAACTACGAAACTCAAATTTTCAAAACTCAAAAAAACACGATTTTTAATGGTTTTTAGCAAAAATTCTTGTACAACTAGTGTTACTAACCCTATAGGAACAATAAAAATGAAGACTTTAAGGTTTTTAAGCCAAAAAATTTGAATCACTATTTTGCTCTTTGTAAAGGTTTTTGAACACAAATCAAACACAAAAACTAAACACACCACTCCATGGCTCTTGATACCAATTGTAGAATACTAGTAATCTTATGATCAAACCAAGAACAATAGTGAGATGTGGGTTGTGATGTTAGAGAGAGATTGGATGGAAAATGGATGAATTGTATAAAATGAAATGTGGTAAAATGGAACAACCAACAACCAACCCTCTCCAAGGCTAGGAGAGGGGTTTATATAGTACCTATAGGCCGGCCATGGGCTATGATGGGCTTCCCATGGGCCTTGGGCCGGACTAGATTACTAATCTAATCCTTTCACTAACTACGAGCTAAGACCTGTTACAACTTGGAAGTGACCGACACTTTTTGTGTTTCCAACATGTTTTGTGTGCTTAAAATGTGCTTATCCCATGTCATGATAAATGTCTTGCGAATTATAAATTAAATGTGCATTCGAAAGTTAGAAGAGCCTTATTTACTACACCTAGAACAACTAAATCTACGTGTGAATATACTACTCCTGTAGCTTCTCTTAGGAATCGAGAAAAGACTTGGTCAATTCCAATATAATATATTGTAGCTCGTAGTCAAGCATTCGGTTACGAGAAAGCTAACCGGGTAAAGTCAATGGGTAGTCCAACCTATGACCGGCCATAAGACTTAGTATATAAGCCCTCTCCATCTCATGGAGAGGGTGTTGGTCATTTGTAAGAACACCTCATTTTATATTATTTTAGTTTCTCTCTCTACAAAGGTCTTCCACCTACTTTATCTCTCTAGTTTGATCTTATATTCTCATTTAGGTTGCTTGTTTATGATATCATCAATTAGTATCAGGAGCTAGGAGGTGATTGTGTGAGTTTGTGTGCATTTTATAGATCAAAAGCAAGTGTTTATACGTTTTTTTATTTAAGTTCGTGCGTCCTTTCTTGAAAACTAAATTTTCGTGTTTAAAAACCTTAAAGTTTGTGTTTTTATGATGTATCTAGCTTAGATATAGTTAGTTGTACAAGTGGTTTGGATCAAAAACATCAAAAAGTGTGGTTTTAAGTGATTTAAAAAGTTATTTTTTTGGAAACTTTGAAGGTTAGCGATTTGTGTTTGAAGATCAGCGATTTGTGTTTGAAGGTTAACGAAATGTGCATAGCGATTTGTGTAATTTGACAGTGATTTGTGCATAGCGATTTGTGCAATTTCTTTATAGCGATTTGTGCAATTCCTTTATAGCGATTTGTGCAAGGCGATTTGTTACATTCCAAGGAAACAAAACTCTGCCAAAAATTTCACTTCATAGCGATTTATGGATAGCGATATGTGCAATTTGACAGCGATTTGTGCATAGCGATTTGTGCAATTTCTTTGACAGTGATTTGTGCAAGGAGATTTGTGACATTTCAAACACAAGTTAATTTCAACAGTTTATCTTTGATTAGTAAAATCCCGTGAAGTATTAACTTATTTTCCCGGTTTAATCAAGATTAGTAAAATCTCGTGAATTAACAAGGACAAAATCACTTATAACAACATCACTTTAACATAATTCTCATCAATCACTGAATCGATCTAATCATTTCAATTCACACTTCAAGTATTTCAAAATGAGTTTATCATTAGCAGAAAATGTCATTGTTGCTGGGGCTGATAACAGACCTCCGATGCTGGATAAGACTAACTACAGTTCATGGGCAAGTCGTATGCTGTTGTACATCAAAGGCAAGCCAAATGGCAAGTTGCTTGTTGATTATGTACTTAATGGACCTTTCCAATATGGAATTATTGTAGAACCCGGAACTAAAACCACTCCAGCAACGGCCAGAGTACGAACTTACACTGACCTCACAGATGAAGAAAAGCTTCGTGAATCAGTTGATATCACAGAAACAAACATTGTCCTACAAGGTCTACCTTAAGACATTTACAATTTGGTTCATCATATCAAAGATGCAAAGCAGATTTGGGATAGAGTCAAATTACTCATTTAAGGTTCAGAGTTATCATTACAAGAGTGAGAGTCCAAGTTGTATGATGACTTTGACACATTCACTTCTAAGCCTGAAGAGACAGTTCATTCGAATTACATGCGGTTTGCCCAACTGATCAATGATATACATACGATTGGTATGTCTATGAAACCACTCCAAGTCAACATAAAGTTTGTCAATTATCTTCAACCTGAATGGAGCAAATTTGTCACGGACGTTAGATTAGCAAAAGACATGCATACCACAAACTTTGATCACTTGTATGCACATCTAAGGCAACATGAAGCTCATGCAAATGAAGTTTGTTTAGAAAGACAAAGGTATCCGGATCAGATTGCTTTAGTTTCCAGTTCTCCATCTTGTTTGAACCCGACTTAGTATTATCCATGGCTATCCTCTATTTCACAACAATACTACCCATCTCCTGCACCACAACGTTCTTATGATGCACTAATTGTTCAACAATCACACTATCTACCACAAGTTGTAACTCCTTCTCCAACAATTCATCAACAACAATATCAACACCTGTTTTGCAACAATCCTATCAAGCACTTGCTATTCATCAATCATGTAACATTCCGTATTTTTAGGTCATTTACGACGTCATATATTTCACTAATTATTTTTTTTTTCGTACGTGTTCACTTTTAATTTTAATAGTTAAGTTAAATCGCGTAAGCTAAAAATCAATAATTAACGTAATCGGACACCAAACGAAT
>BQNB010178233.1:843-10870 GCA_026074375.1 Tanacetum coccineum
TTCGGTTCGGTTTTGGTTTTCGGTTTTTTTGGGTTTTCTGCTCACCCCTAAATCTAGTAATCTACTCAATTTTGAACTTGGGCTTTTTACCAACACTTTAAATTTTTAGTTGGGCTTATTACCAACCCTTTAAAATGGGCATCAAATATAATAAAATCACTTTAAAGGCTTTCTCTATAGGCTCCAACAAAACTTGCAACAACAAAATATCACTCCAGTAAACTGCAACAACAAAAATAGGGTTTTCTTCTTCCTTTTGGCCACCAACGCACCAACAACAAATATTGAGGGGGTGTTTTGGAATTTTTTTTAATACCACACCAACGCACATTGGTGGCTCAACGCGGAGGCTAACGGCGTTGGCCAACACCAATAGGCGGTATTGTAACGCCAACCACGTCGGAGCCACGTAGGCTCAACGCCAGGTTAGGCATTACCATACCCAGCCCTCTAAACTCCGTGCGTGCACGGGCATTAAAACTTGTTGTCTATATCATTACGGCATGATTCCGATATCTTTAACTGGAGGTACATATCGCAATCAAAAGAAAACATAACTACGGTTTAGGAATAAGGTTCGCAGTGGTTCGAATGACGTAGTTCGAGGCGTTTCCGAAGCAGTTGAGCGAATCAATACAATCTTAACATACTTTTGTATAAATCGTGATCGTATTCCTTGGTTGTTATTTGTTAGTGTGTCATTTCTTAAACTGTCGTTCTGCTAAAAACTTAGAAAGAGAACACAGTAATAAATGAAATTTTGTTAAACTGTGTTCTTTTTGTCGGAGAATAATAATTTTGGGACGGAGTGAGTATTTCTTAGTGTATGTCATTTCTCTAGGCGAAGTCGATGATGCCAACATTGTGTTGATGACAGATTAGTCAAACAAACACATAGAATCATCATAGTAACGACGTTAGAATTATGCCTTATATCGTACCCGTCACCAATGTAGGAGTCGCAAATGACGAGATTAAGGGAGACGTGGACATGCATTTATAGAGATATGGACGATGGCTGCTAAAAGCTCATCTTCATGGTTTTTTGAATTTTTATATTTTTGTTAAGGAAGAGAAATTTAAGTATTATATTAATTAATTTTAAAAACACATACTGTGTTAAATATTTTTTTTAAATACAATTGTCATATAAAAAACATTAAAAATAAATATATTTTTAAGTTATTTATATCTATATCTATACTACATATTAAGCATCTTTGCTAAAAATAGAAAGCTTGAATTTTCAAGTTACCACCATTTAAGCATAGTGTACAAACATTATTAGTTAAAACTTGACAATTTACAAACATAATTAACTAGTTTAAAGGCCCGCCCGTTGGGCGGGGAGCTTGAAGGTGTTGTTGAAAGAAACATTTACATTTTGATAGTTGTTCGATATTGTTTTGGTTGTCCCAACTATTGCCTATTATTTACATAACTTCGTCGGATTTCTGATTAATGTTATCATTTACAACACATAGTTGATCAGTGTTGTTTTGCTTGTTGCAGTTTCGAATAAAATAACATCATGTTAATGAAAAACTTATACTAATTGTATTTTATAACTTAGAATTAAGCGATGATTGATGAATGTTGACAAATAAATGTAATTAGCAAGAGAGTTTATAAGATAATATTGTAAAACATTGATGAAACAAACAATAAAAACTAATAAAACATAGTATACAACTTGATAAGTCACTTTATAAAATACACGTGAGATAAAAAGAAAGGGTTAAATACATGTGACCGTATTGGGATATTCAGTTCCATGTATCATATAATTTGGTATGATGTACTTGATTTGATTTGGTACAATGTATCATATTAAAAATTATATTAAACTTCTACATTTATACAAATAAAAGACAAACATCCATAATTTCATGATATATTAATACTAAAAAAAGGTTTAAGACATATATCAGAAGTGAATGTTTTGAGACACATATCCAATAGATAAAAACATTCCATACTAAAATGAAAATAAATAAACAATAAGCAATGAATATTGTTAACTGATTTTATACATGCAAATTGGTGTACCCAGTTTGTTGGGTTGTCACAACCAATTGAGTTTGGTACGCCGAACAGCGTTGTTTTGCAACGGGAAAATTAGCGATCAAGGTCGCGATCCTGAACGCGATCATACCACGTTTGGGTACGAGCGATCTAGAACAAAAAACGCAAGTAAATCGGCGTTTTCTTATATTATTATCATTATTATTATTATTAGAGTTAAGTACATTTTTTGTCCTTGTGGTTTGGTGCATTTTTCACTTTGGGTTCAAAATTCAAAAAAGTTTTGATTTTGGTTCAAAACACATAGTTTCGTTTCACTTTTAGTCCAAAGACATAGTTTGTTAACTTTTGGTCAAAATGACATAGTTTCGTTCACTTTTGTCCAAAAATTTTGTTCTACATTTACGGAATTAGACTAAATGTGGTATACAAAAAACTTTGTTTTTGGACCAAGACCAAACATTTTTTGAATTTGGACCAAAGTTATAACACACCAAACCACAAGGACCAATAAAATGTTACATAACTTTATTATAATTTATTATTTTATATTTATTTAAATTCTAATTATATTTATTGTAATTTACTTATTTTCATTATTATTAGTATTTTTTATTATAATTCACTTTATTCGAAATTTAAGGGATTTATAAAGAATTAAGAGAAGCCGAGATTATTCTTAGGCCACCATGATTGTTTTGTGTGTTTATCACCTTTGACACAAACTTTGATGTCATTGATTGCGGCACAACGTAAACGTGTGAAGGGAAACAAAATTCGGTCTCCTGGTTTTGTGTCAAAGACGGAAGCACCAGTCAGATAAACATACACATCAAGGAGTGGCAGCCTAGATGATATCTCGGCTTCCTAATAATTTTTTATAAATCTCTTAAATTTCTAATAAAATGATTTATAATAAATAAATAATAATAATAATAATAATAATAATAATAATAATAATAATAATAATAATAATAATAATAAAATAAGTAAATTACAATTAAATATAATAGAATTATAATAAATTATAATAATAATAATATAAATAATAATAATTATAATAATAATAATAAATAATAATTTATAGCTTGTTGACGCAATGTGTTAGGCTCATCATAGTAATCTCCGCTCCCTCTAATTTGTTGTAAATTCTATTATTATAATGAAGTGATGATTTAATTAAAAAAAAGTAAAAAATAATTATAATTGTGAATTTATTAGTTTTTTTTTGTAAAACTGCAAAAATCATCCCTTAGTTTTAACATGACTTTGGCAAAAATCATTCCCTGTGTTTTAAATGAAATACATTTACCCTTCATAATTCGTGGTGAGGGATGATTTTTGCCGAACATTTCAGCGCTCAAGGATGATTATTGCCAATAGTATCGGTTAGGGATGATTAGTGCCAAAAAGTACAAACCACATGGATGATTTTTGCAGTTTACTCTATTAAAAATTATATTAAACTTCTACATTTGTACAAATAAAAGACAAATATCCATAATTTCATGATATATTAATACTAAAAAATCTGGTTTAGGATGTATCAGAAGGCAATGTTTGTGACATATCAATGATTTAAATAAACATTCCATACTAAAATGAAAATAAAATAACACTAAGCAATGCATAGTGTGGTTTACCATACCTAAAATGAAAATAAATAAACAATAAGCAATGAATATTGTTCTAATTTTATACATGCAAATTGGTGTACCTAGTATGTTGGGTTGTCGAACCAATTCATTTTGGTACGCCGAACAGCGTTGTTTTGCAAAGGGAAAACTAGCGATCAAGGTCGCGATCCTGAACGCGATCGTACCACGTTTGGGTACAAGCGATCTAGAACCAAAAACGCAAGTAAATCGGCGTTTTCTTATGATTATGGAGAAAGTTTGTTTGCTTTCTTTGTCAGATTTCATGATAAGAACTACCTGCTCCAGAGTAGAAACATAGTCCAACTGTTGTGGTTACACAAGTCTTTTCTCTACTAAAAGGTTTACGTATTCTATTTATATGCAAAATTTAAGAACTTTGTTGTTTGCAGTTAATTAATATAGTTCAACCGACATCTTTGTTTTCTTTTAGATCTGATACATGTTTTCTTTTAGATCTGATAAATGACTCTATTCATTTCGAATCAATATTTGATTGTGTGGCCCAATGATGAAAGTTATCTCTAATTTAGTAGACCTAAAATTGTTTCATTGCTAGTTTTAATTAGTGCAATTTCTAGATTGTATTTTTTGTATTTTATAAATCTACCAACTTTTATGGAATATCATGATGTGAGATCAAAAGAAAGGTTTTACCAATTGCTTAGATAAAATGTAGTAGCTATAACTTTAAATAAAGATCTAAACCAGGTGCAATCAGCGTCTGTTGCAAGAAGCAAAGGAAAACGAAGATCTTTTGAACTCTGCTTTCGAAAAAAACTCCCTTACTTTGATTATTTTTAACAGATTCGTCTTCGTGATCTGCATGTTTTTTCAAACATTCACGAATAAATGAGTTACAAAAATGGAAAAAAGAACAAACAAATAATACTCGCGTATCCCATAAAAAATACTTGAGCAAATCATTATCTGAATTTCATACGCTACATTCTTATCGAGTTAAAAAAACAACACACACACACATGTTTGATAAGTTCTAATGCATCATATTTGCCTTTCTCTCTCTTCAGAAGATCAGTCACAATTCTAAATAGTTTCTATGTGTAGTGGGACCTAATCTGTAAAAATAATCTGCAAGTTCACGATATAATTAAGGAAAATGATCCTCTAAAGTTCATTTGAACTTTAGAGGTAAAGTTCCCTCACATAGATAATATCGGGGCCTACTGCGGGACCCGGTTTTCTTTATCTTTGTGAGAGAACTTTACCATGAGTCGAGCTATCGTCCATCCGTAAGATTTGTTCTTTTTTTGCTTGATCATAGTGCAAATTTCCATGGGAGATTATATTGAATATCGGAGACTATAGAATCAAGGTGATCCTATATAATTAGAAACAATTAAGTTGTATCAGATGATCATATAGAAGATGAAACCAATAACAACAAAATCATCAGGTTAATTAGCTAATGACTTGGTAATTAACATCTCCCTTCTTAATCGTATTTTTTTCTGCCGGTTATGTTGTCGTGCACAACAACTTAAGAATATCAAAATGTATAGCAAAACATATAAATCTAAAACAATATTGTGAATCCAAAAATGATTTGTATACATGATCATCGTATACCAAAAATGATTTGTATAGCACAAGAACTTAAGAATACCAAAAAATGATTTGTATACATGATCATCGTTCTGAAAATGTTTCTGCACAGGAGGGATAAAAAAAATTATATTCACAATTTAATACATATGGTTGCTTATATGGTTGTGTGTTCTATATCTTATAGTTACCTTGGATTCAGATTTCAAGATCGGGAGGATCCTGCTCTTGTTTTTGAGAAGTACCACGACGCCAAAACAAATTGATAAATTAAAGACATGGCATTGCTTTTAAAACTGTTTATGTGTTTATGGTTTCTTTGGCAGTAATCAAATCCCCACTTGTATTAGTTTGCAACAACGTCTAATTATTTGACAGCTTACATGTAATAAGACCTCTAAATGAATGTACCATGTTCACAAATAACTCATAACATCACAGTCTAAACTAAAACAAACTACACACAGATAACAAAGGTATTAGTATTAACTTTAAACTACAATAAACAATTAATTTCAGACAAATATAATTTATTTTACTTAGCTGCCATTCTTTTCCCTCAAACACTTACGAAACTCGTTTAAGTTTTGTTCTAGCATGAAGAAAAAAATGATGTGAAATTATGATAAGATCCTTTCACATATTTGGTATGAATAATGGTTTAGTTGGGAGGACTCAATCAGAATCAAGTGAGGATCAGGTCAAAGTATTTTATTGTATGCATATGAAAATTTGAAATTGCATAAGCTGTAACTTTGTTGTTCATTTAAAAATCAAGCGCTACATATCGATAGAAAAATCGGTAACATACGTGTCTACTTAACTTCGTCAAATCGCATATACCCAAAGTCACCCGTTTTAACCCGTTACCCTACCCACCTATTACACAGCATAGCTGTAAGTACCGATAAGTAAATGTCTAAGTATTGTATACTTGATTATATTTGTCTGAAAAATAAAGACTAACCTTGTATGACAACATATTTAGGTGCGGTCTATCTGATATAAGCTCCAAGCATGTAGAGCATCCACTGTCAATAAATCCATTTGCCACATTCCTAAGCCTCACTTACTCTGTCTATGAAAGAGCCTGCACCGGATGCCAATGTCACCTGTACAAAAAAGTTACTTCGTACTCATATTCAATATAATGCTAGTAATGTTATAACCTTATGTTCATTCACCCACTATTGATAAAATGATGATACCCGAAATATAGGCAGAGTAGGCAAAGTGAGATGAGAACGAACATGATCAAAGAACCTCTATGATCTCGATTTGCAGAACTCGGCATCTTCTCTTGGCAGCGTGTCACCATTTCCTTAATACCATAGTTACTGAGTTGTTACGAAGTAACAATAAAGAAATGAACGTCCATCGAGTTAAAAAGGAAAACTTATTGTATTTCAGCACATGTCATGCAAACAGGCGGCCAGAAGTTTGTGTACACGTATTGAGGTCCCTGAAATAAAATTCAAAAATGAAAAGAATGGTCAAGGAACATAGGCCAACGACAAAAGCTTCACAACCGATATAAAAGCTTTATTAATAATTAATTATTATACAAAGTAGAGTCCTTCACTGAAGCACTACCCAATTACGTAGTTCCGCGGTAACCGGTGCCCAAGCCAAACCTGCACACAACACAACATAAGAAAGCAATCAACTTTTTAACAACAACATGAACAATAAGTACAAATGTAAATTTGTCCAAAACGTTCTGCGTAAACCTAATGTAACAGTAATTGGCTGGAAATAACTGTCCATTGTAACAAACAAATGCATAGCGAAAAATATAAATGATCATAAACCCTCTAAATCAGAATCCATATCAGACATATATGCAAACTGACCTAACCTTGGTAACTTTCAACCGATTTAAAGCGGCTGCGCAATGTTGGCAACATGTAGCAGAGGCAGAGGATCAAAGCAATGGAAAAGCAGTACACCCTCTAATAGTCTCCTCACCCTTGCTATAATAGTATCAACTCTACAACAACAACAAAAAATATACAGTATCCATTACAGCTAATCATAACAACTTTAACAATAAATATAACCCAAAAATAATTTAAAAGACAATTTGATATGTGGTTTCTTTTATTTGAGTAGGTGGTAGAATATTGAAACATTGGCTAGGGTTGCAGCCTTCATCATCTATTTATGTCCGTCAATATCCGGATGCAATCCCAAAATGTGCTAGGACATGAACTCGTGACACGTGAACATAGCAACAATTACCGGCTTCTGCAAAAAATATCAGAAGCTGTCTTTCAAATATATTTCATTCAAGCCACTTTTTGTAATCAATTACCACAAAAATAAACATAATCCCTTGATTTTCTTATATAAATATAATGAAAATAAAAAATTTCATCCAAAATTAAACACAAAACCACAAAATTAAACCACCATGGATCTTATATTCAAGTGTATGAAGAATCACTTATCTATAAGACCTTATAAATAGGTCCAAATCCACCCCCTCCAATCTTATTATCTTCTAAAACACTTGCAGTGGCATTGGCTATTGTAGAGAAGCTGAACACTTGCAATTACCACAAAAAGAGAGGTATTTTTTTTTTACCATTAAAGGCGTTTGATTATTAAGTATTATCCACGTGGCGTTTTGTTAATTTTTTTAGGTCAAAATCAAAGTTTCAAAAACATTCTCTAAGTGAGAAGAAAAATATAATAAGAAGAATAAGAAGAATTTCTACAGGGCCGTCTTATGAATTTTGATGGTTATGTGCCATTACTATATGGAGACCTCACTAAATATCAAAAATAAATTTATAAACGAATTATACTTTTTCTTTCATACAGATTATTACATTGTACTCGGATAATGACAAAAAATGCATACATGTATAATATAAATTTTCATCTTTTGGTGACCCCTCTTTGGTGGTGGCCCTGTGCGAGCGCACCTGTCGCACTCCCCAATATCCGGCCCTGGATTTTTAGCCACACATTTTAATTAAGATGGAGAATTTTAAAAGGAGATGCATGCATTTTTATAGGTGCATCTGAAATGTGTGGTTGTGATTTCTTCTTATCATTCTCATTATAAGTTTTCTTCTCATTTGATCCTTAATATATATATATATATATATATATATAAGACTATTAAAATCCTATTATAGAAAACACTTTTTAAGATCAAAATATTTTCTTTTGCTAAAAATCTTTACAATTAATTTAAAAAAAATATGAATGATGTAATTCGAGTTATTCAGGTCAACCTGAAAACCGAACCAAATTTAAATTAGGTTTCGGTTCGGTTAAGTATAATTTGAATTCGTTTGGCTTCGGTTTTCGGTTTTATCCAAAAAGTTAACCTAATTAACCGAACTGAATAAACTGAACAACCCAATAACTGAACCGATGAACACCCCTATGATTTTATATGTGTTATGGTTTAACTCGACAACTTTATACTTTCATATGTTGTGTTTAAATGATATACAAAGATGTGTACATATATAGCTTTACTAAGTTAATCAATACCTAGTCCACTACATACCTAATCACACCAATTGTTGTGTCATTTCAACATTCAACATGTTTGAATAAATTTGAACATAATATAGCTTAAGTGTAACATAGTCGTTGAGTGTTACTTAACATACTTTCTTTTGAGTTCTTGAAGACAAAGAGTCTTCTCTTCAGTAACGATGCGGTTGAGCTACTAAAATACAAGTTCTAAAAAAGGTGTTCAGTTCAGTAAGGTTTAAGGTCTGACAATGTCTCACTAACGATGTCTAATCTCCTCATAACCCAAGATATTTAGAAAAAAAATTCAAGCATCTAAAAGGTCAAATGCGAGAAAAATCTACAAAAAGCATAAATGAATAAAAAAGGTCTTTATTGAGCTCACCACCTTCTTAGAGTTGTTATAGATGTGCAACAATTATCAACACTCTTTCCTAAAGATAAGTATATCCCTTACCCAAATTAAAAGCATTTAATGCATACCTTATATAACCATTGAATGTTCAACATGTGTAAAGTAAAAGCCTTTGGAAATCTTAATTCTCTATTAAAAGAGAATGTTTGTAGTGAACTAAATATCATCCATTGCAATATATGTGAAACACATTCAATAACATTTACTTCTCGAATTGTACTTGGTTCGCTGAACTTTTCAGTGAATAAGTATAAGTTAATACTCAAACTATAACTTATGTTTTGTGTTTAAGTTAGAGAGGATATCACCTCAACTAACATTCAACTAAGATTCTTATTCCACAAACAATCTTTATCAAATTCTTTGATTCATTTTTATAAGAATTTTAAACTTTGAAAAACCCATTGTGTAAGTACTGGTTAACTGTTTCTACTGGTTCGTTTATAAAACTATTATAAACACATCAGTTAACATAAAGAGTGATTTTATAGCTTGGTCATTAGGTTGTATCATGTGATGATTATGAAATGGTTATTGTCAAGGTACTCATAGTTTTAGCTGATGATGAAAGAAAACATGCCAGGAATGGAGAATGCGTTGACATCACATAGAAAATGTACCCACTTTCACAAATGGAAAATAATAATGATATAAAAGTGTTTCTAGATTATACAAGTGTAGGTCTATTTGAAGCAATAAATAATTTTTGTCATCTGATAACTTTGTACGTTTAATCCATAAATGAATATCAAATGAATTTTTGTTTATCTATTTTACTGCTTTATTTAATTTATTAGCAAGTAAGCAGAAGTTGCTTGCTTACTTAAACCTGATTAGCTTAGACTATTTGTATATCTAAATAGAGAGAGAT
>BQNB010178235.1:2263-12890 GCA_026074375.1 Tanacetum coccineum
GACTTGACTTGGATGATGATTATTCACTCTTGACTTTTATTGTTGAACGTTGACTTGATTTATACAAGGCTAATATCTTCCACATGGTGCCTTAATGAACTGGTGTTAATCCTAGAGCAGCATAGGAAGTTTAACCAAATAGTTATCCCCATATTCTATCATGTCGATCCTAGCGATGTGAGGAAGCAACAAAACAGCTTCGGAGATGCGATGGCTGATCATAAACAGAAGATGGAGGCAGAAACAAATGCAGAGAAAAAAAATGAATGGGCTCAAAAGATGGAGATATGGAAGAATGCACTTACACAAGTTGCTAATTTAAAAGGGAAAGAGCCAAAGAACATGTAATTTACTACTTTCATCTCTTTGATTATCTCTTTTTAATATCTTTTTCAATCATATTGTCCCTTAGGTCACACTTCTTTTCTTACATTTATAACTGTCCAATTATGTTTTTGATTTTTTTCTTACCTTTTGGCCGACTATTCCATGGGGTTTAAATCCACCTTAACACAGACTCAAATCAGGTAAAGTACTCCCTTTTCAAAAGGTTAGCGTGGACACTTGATGGTTGTTTGCACCTAGCATGAATGAACTTGAGACCTCACACATTTTAGAGAGCCTTTTTGCCAAGCCACCATACCCAGCACTCTAACAGTATATATGTTTTGTGGATACATGTGTGTTCCGTGATTTATTACTATTTATATTCTTAAACACATATATAGCAGTTTAGGGGTGTTTGGATTAAAAAATTAGACCCATATGCATTAGCCACATTATGAAGGAGTGTTTGGGAATTCATTGTGAAAACCAAATAACTGATTTTGATCTTGCTAAGGATATTAGGATAGGTAGCAACCCATTCCTCAGGCCATACCCACACACCATTTTGCTGTCAACATTAGTCAGAGCTTTAATTGAAAAGAATTCCTTAAGTATGCATAGCTCAGACTTTGTTGTTAACTTACATAAAACATTGTTGCGAATTTAGATAGTAGCTCAGATAACAACAACTCAGACTCATATAGCACTTCTTAAATTATCACTTCCGAGGAGATAGATTAGGACTCTCCAGAACCACCTAAGAGTTTGCTCAAATGGTACCACTATTTGTCAGATGAGTACAAGGACAATGGCAGGTTTTAGGGTTCAAAATCAGGATGTAATGAAAGTGATGTAAAACCTTCTTGGAAAGACATTAAAAAGGCTAAAGCATGTATGTTGGCTAAAGCACAAGCATCTGAAGCATCTTCTAAGGCTAAAGTAGAAGCACGTGGGTCTAAGGCTAAGCTACAAGCATCAACTAAAACACTCATTGTCAAAAGCCCTGTACGAATAACAAATTGTGTACTTGGGCTTGCAAATGCTAAAACCAGGGATGCTATTAAAGGCAAGACCTTTGGAGTGAAGATACAATGACTTTTGCTGAAGAGAAGATAGGGAAGAGGAAGCTTAGAAGTGGATAGTGATGTTAATCTACTTTATGATGTTATGTTTTTTGGTCCTTATGTAATGGTAGTAGATGTTAATCTACTATAAAACCTGAATTTATTATGTTAGAATGGTTTGTATTTGGTTAATGAAGTAATGATGTTATCTTCTATATTGTGTTATCTGCTTATTTTGATTGACAAATGTGTGTTTTAGTTAGGATATTTTCTGATTAAATTATACTTAATTTCTTTGCAGAAATAATTGACATTAGCTCAGGAATTCAGATGACAAGGGAGATGGGTAGAAAAAAGCAAGTGCTCTAGTATTTTATGGGCCATCAACATTAAAGGATTGCTAGATGCTTATGGATATAACACAATTGAGGAATATCTATCATGGAACTACTTTCCAAGCACAGACAATGAAAGCACAGACATGGAAACCACAGACAAGAGAAACACAGACAAGGATTGCATTGTTGACTCTAACTCTGCAATGTCTAAAGGTAAATATGTACCAGTTTGTAAGAAAAACAAACCAAATGTGTATAGCCATGTACAAGTCACAGGATATGTGTTGGGACTACCAAATGTTACTACATGGGATGAAATTGAAAAGAAAATGGGAGCCAGGAAGTCAAAAACTTGTGCAGATAAGGCAAAGGGGAAAAGAAAGGTGTCATGTGGAAGCTGATCATGTTATAACATGTTTTAGATGTTAGCTTTTGTTTGTGTTTTGTTTAGCAATCAAACTTTATGGTGACTTATGTAATGGTGAAAATCATGTACTTTTTAAAACCTTATGAAATTTGATGTATTGGTCTGTTTGGTTTGTGATGTTATTGTCTGGTTTGTGTGTTATTGCAGCTTGCACATTGCATAAGCAGAGGGAGAAAAAGCCACGGTTTAATAATACAGTTTTATAGCATTTTAAGCTACTAGCAAAAAACAATGAAGCTTAAAACTTCTATATTAAAACAGGAATCCATTAACATTATGAATATGTTACTCTGGCAAGTTGTAAATGGCTGACTTCCGTAGGGTGGTCCGGTTCGATTCTTGCATGGAGTTGTATCATTCCTTTTTTATAAGGCATTTTTTTAAGTACTAGCCTAAAACAATGAATGCTTAAAATTCTATTTTAAATCGGAAATGCTATTACATTAATGTATAGGTTGCTCTTGGCAAGATGGTAACCTGCTTGACTTCTGTAAGGGAGGTCGCGGGTTCAATTCTTGCTGGGGTGTAACATCCTTTTTTATTTTCTTGTTATGAATATATTAGTTTTTTTTTGTATTTAGTCACATACAACTAAGCATATTTAGCCATATAGTGTTTAAATTGAAGAAATGTGTATTTTTTTTTGTGTTGTGGATATTGATCATCCAATGGCCACATGAATTTGAAGTTTGTGTGACATTTTGTAATATTTAGCCCAACAAAGCAGTTTGTTTTGGGTATTTTGTCACATGCATACTAGGATAAAGTGACCCTTTTGGGTGTTTAGTCACATACAATTAAGCATAAAGTGGCCAAAAGTGTTAATAAGTGTGACCATATGGTGTTTAATTGAAGAAATGTGTATTTTGTGTGACTATTGATCATCCAATGGTCACATGAATTTTATGTTAGTGTGGCCTTTTGTAATATTTAGTCACACAAAGCATGTTTGTTTTGGGTATTTAGTCACATACAACTAAGCATAAAGTGACCAAAAGTGTTAATAAGTGTGACCATATGGTGTTTAAATTGAAGAAATGTGTATTTTGTGTGACTATTGATCATCCAATGGCCACATGAATTTGATGTTTGTGTGACCTTTTGTAATATTTAGCCACACAAAGCATGTTTGTTTTGGGTATTTAGTCACATACAACTAAGCATAAAGTGACCAAAAGTGTTAATAAGTGTGACCATATGGTGTTTAAATTGAAGAAATGTGTATTTTGTGTGACTATTGATCATCCAATGGCCACATGAATTTGATGTTTGTGTGACCTTTTGTAATATTTAGCCACACAAAGCATGTTTGTTTTGGGTATTTAGTCACATACAACTAAGCATAAAGTGACCAAAAGTGTTAATAAGTGTGACCATATGGTGTTTAAATTGAAGAAATATGTATTTTGTATGACTATTGATCATCAAATGGCCACATGAATATTATGATTGTGTGACAAAACATTTAGTGTGACCATATATGCCATTTGGTCACAGTGTTAGAAGTAAATGTGACTAAACACATTAGCTTTTGGCAAGCTAACACAAACTAAACTTTAGACACACATATTAAGTTACATGACCATATGTAACGGAATTTGGCTACACTAAAATAATGTGTGACAAAACGTTTAGTGTGACCATATGTGGCATTTAGTCACATTGTTCAAGTGTGTGACAAATATTTGTCACTATTTATATGTATATCGTGACCAATGCTTCAAGCTTACTTGTATTGGTCACACGTTCGAAATTCATATGTGACCAAACAATATTACCAGTTACTTTTAGCCACATGATGTTCGAATGTGTGGCAATACAGTTCTAATGGTCACAAGATAAAAATGTTCATGTGTAACTAATTAGTAAATGGTGTCTTTTTTGGTACCTTTAGTCACATAAATATGTGAACGTGTGGCCGTTCCATTTTGCCCATGTGTGACCAAATCTACTTTTTGTACTAGTGTTAGATCTACACAAAAAACCTAAACAACTAACCAATGGGTATAGTATTAAAAGTGATATACAAATAACTTTAAAATCTATACCAAAAAGCCTAAACCCCTAACCACTTGAATCTATACCAAAAAAACTAAACACCTAACCACTTAGATCTATACCAAAAACCCTAAACACCTAACCACTTGGATCTATACCAAAAACACTAAACAACTAACCATTGGATATAATATCACAAGTGATATACAAATAACTTTAAAATCTATACCAAAAAGCCTAAACCCACAACCATTTGGATCTATACCAAAAACACTAAACACCTAACCACTTAGAGCTATACCAAAAACCCTAAACACCTAACCACTTGGATCTATACCAAAAACCCTAAACACCTAACCACTTGGATCTATACCAAAAACCCTAAACACCTAACCACTTGGATCTATACCAAAAACCCTAAACACCTAACCACTTGGATCTATACTAAAACCCTAAACACCTAACCCTAAACCTCTAACCACTAGGATCTATACCAAAAACCCTAAACAACTAACCAATGGGTATAATATCACAAGTGATATACAAATAACTTTAAAATCTATACCAAAAAGCCTAAACCCCTAACCACTTAGATCTATACCAAAAACACTAAACACCTAACCACTTGGATCTATACCAAAAATCCTAAACACCAAACCACTTGAATCTATACCAAAAACCCTAAACACCTAACCACTTGGATCTATACCAAAAAACCTAAACACCTAAACCCTAAACCCATAACCGCTTGGATCTATACCAAAAACACTAAACAACTAACCAATAGGTATAATATCATAAGTGATAAACAAATAACTTTAAAATCTATACCAAAAAGCCTAAACCCCTAAACCCTGTTGCATTGCGGATAACATAATATCACATGTCATAATAAGAAAATATCACAAGAGATATAAACATCAATATAAAACCAAAAACTATTGCATTGCTGATAACACTAATATCACAAGTGATAACAGATAATTGAAACCTAATAGACATAATTATGTTTGCGTAAGGTAAAATAAGATGTAAAGAAAAATGAATGAGCTATACTAATTTTTTATCTTTTTTTGTATAAAAGTAAAATAAGACTCAAACTGTGACAACACATCTTAAACTGAAACACTTCCAGAAGCACCGTCTCGGAGCCCACCATCTACATGGAGATCTGAAGAAGAATATGATTGTTGTCAATGGTTTGGGGTTACATGCAACAACCAAATAGGTCATGTCACAAAGCTTGCGCTGTATGGCTCTCCTTATAGTAGTAGTCTTGAAGGTGAAATTACCCTTTCTTTGCTTAACTTAACCTACTTGAGTCATCTAGAACTTATTTGTGGCGCTCAGATCCGCTTTCTTTGCTTATAGATTTTAAACTAGTGTGAGTCTATCACGATAACTTTTTGAACAATTCTTTTCATGGGTACCATTCCAAAGGTGTGTTTTGATTACTTGAGAAATCGACGAAATTTACGCTGAGAGCTCGTTTAGGCTCGACAACGCTGCATAAGTCCATTGGTAAATGACCCAATTAGTGGACTTGCATGTCTTGGTGCTAGCGCCTGATGTGAATGATGTGAATAAGTTTAGTGGAGTCATTCCTGAGTCTATTTGTTCCTTGTCCAATTTAACTCATCTTGACCTTCATGGGAATAAATTTAGTGGAACCATTCCCAGATTCATTGGCTCATTGACCAAATTGACATCTCTTGAACCATTCCAATGTCCATTGGTCACTTAACCAAACTGACAGATCTTGATCTTAGTTATAATAAGTTTAGTGGAACCATTCCAATGTTCATTGGTTTTAGACAATGTTTTCTATGGAACCATTCCTAGAAATTTGGAAACCTCACCAATTTGGAATACCTTTATCTAGATTCCCTCAAACTTGTAGAGTTGAAAACTTAGATTGGTTGTCTTCTCTATCTTCTTTAGGAGTTCTTATAATGGATGGAACTTCTCTGGCCAAAGCAAACAACTGGGTAAATGTAATTATTGGTCTCCAAAACCTATCGATTGTAAGCTTAGATAGATGTGACCTCTCACACATCATGCATCCATATTCTTCATCTGTCAAATCTTCTTCATCTATCAATGAACTTTATCTCTAAAAAAACAATCTCAACTCATCCATGTATAGTTGGTTGTGCCCATTATTTGGCAAAAAGTTTGAAGATCTTATTATCTCTTGCAACACTGTTGACGGGAATCTTTCAGACTTTCTGAACACCTTATCCACATCAGCTACTTTATTAAAATCTTTGGATGCGTCAAGTAACCAGTTCACAGGGTCACTGTCCGATGAGATCCAAAACTTTTCATTCCTGATAATGTTGAACATATCTTAGAATCAGTTGAATGGAACTGTAAGAGACAAACTTTAGACTACCTAAGAGTATCAGGGTTTTATGGTTCCTACGAATACTTGCCAATCTTACAATTCTCTATCGGTGGGCTGATCTCTTGAAGAGCTCTGTCTAAGGATGTTGTGTCAAAGCCTTTCACAAAGTAAAAGCGTAATCAACAAATAACATCATACTTTACTATCTTTTATCCATGTATGTTATCTAACTAATTATATTAATTATTGCAAAGTAGGGTACGTAATTGCCTTAAAGTTGATTATTCATATGGTGGGGAATCATTTAAATCTGCTTTGGGAATGTATGTTAAAGTTAACACGTTGAAGAAGAACAAAAAGGCGCTATGTCTAAGCTTAAGCGAAGACATTTGATAAAGGCTAAAACTGAAGCTATACGACCACATCCTAAAAAGAGAACACGATCCGCCACTCATCACAAAGAAACCTTATTGACAATTCCGGATCCGCGTATCCACGACGCGTCAATTACATCCCCCGGATGCATAGCGTGCTATCATCAAAGATACACTTTATTATGATTGATGCAAGTAATCTTGATTGATTAAGTTTAATTGCGGATGTCGAAGGTAATTATCCCTTGGTTCACGGGATTGCGCTCCTTATGGATAGGCGAATCAAGGGCATTTTCAGACACTATAAATCAAAGCGCAAATATACAGCTGCAGTGCGCAATAAACATCATTCTCCTGGAAATAACTTCTAAGTCCAATTTCTCAAGCCTAAAAGCGCAAGGCGAGCACCAATCCGAATTCCCCATAAAACCATCGGAAGGCTTACTTCTTATTCATGTAATTTCTTAATTGTGGATCACCTGTAATGAATGACATGAGTGTGGGCTAATACCCTTGGGATTAGCCATAGTATTGAAAGATGTTAAGGGTGTTGATTGGGGTTTATTCCGCTGTGCGTGTGTATGGTAATCGG
Organism: Tanacetum coccineum; assembly: GCA_026074375.1. Classification (NCBI taxonomy): domain Eukaryota; kingdom Viridiplantae; phylum Streptophyta; class Magnoliopsida; order Asterales; family Asteraceae; genus Tanacetum; species Tanacetum coccineum. The sequence continues at coordinate 9,731 of BQNB010178235.1, forward strand.
TGTTGTTGATTATGTTTTCGCCTTATAGTACGTGGGGTAGGGCTGGTATCAGGCGATCCGTATCATTCAATTGGAGGGCGATGACCTAACAAGTATCATAGATTCCGGATATTTCTCTCCCATTGTTTTATCTTGTATACCCGGTCCCAAGAGGATCACAATGAACACGGGCGTGACCCTTTGATTATGAGCTTAAGTAGGACCGGCAGGTGACCCATAATTTTCAAGAGCCTATATTGTTTCTTATTTATTTGATAATTGTTTTTGGTGTGGACGCCCGGTATAAAAATGCAACATCAAGCAATCGTGGAAGAGTCCCATGGGCTAGGTCCCTACAGGATCAACCGACTGGCTTTAACTCCCTATGAATAGATTATAATTATACTAGAGGATGCTTTATAGCCATGGCGTTTATACATGACCGATTGGTTCATGAGCAGTCTTAGGAAATAGTAACGCCTAGGTCTTGAATATTGGATACCGCTTCGAGATAAGCAAAGCCATTGCACTAATTAGAACATACAAACGTTTAACGATTTAAAATGGGTTTATATAGTTTTTTCTATTATTTGGCTCGTCAACCGCACTCTTTTCTGTGTTTATGTGTTTGTGTGTATGGCCGTGCTTAGAATTGTTTTATTTGTCATCCATAAACTGTGTGCGAGGCTCTCAGCTAAAAACCCCCCATCTCATTTAGATAAACGTATATTCATAGGTGATATATAAATATATATTATATATTTTAAATAAAAATAAATAAATAATATATAAGATTAATATAATATAAATATATATTACCTAGTATTAACTTAGCGAGAATAGAATATACTATTAGAGGTTATTGTTTAACGCTCAAACTTAGTGTTCGACACCCTTCTTACCACGAAGCTACATCTGTGAACCGTACTCGTCCCATAGTGTGTCTTAGGTATACCTAATTAGAAATGGATTTCCCGGATAACAATTGATATAACACCAACACACAAACAACAGCAAGGTTTTTGGCATCACTGCTGGGAGTGAATTAGATTAATCTTTATTCTTTTTAGTATGTTCGAACTTTAACTTGTTTAGAGTTAAAATTAGGATTCTGATTTCCAAACTGCTAATTTGGTAATTTAATTATTGTGAGTTTATTAATATTAGTTGTGTGCTTTAATCTATTGCATTTAATTGTTTTATAGTATTCTGTTCTGACTAATCACCTGATACGGCGTATCCACTAGTTGGATGCGGCGTATCTAACCTTCTAATCAGGATAGCATATTATTTTACTGTCTAAACGGTGTATATATTTATCAACAATACGGCGTATTCATTAAACTCCATACGGCGTACTGCTATTCAACAGACTAATACGGCGTATTCTAATCAATAGAATACGGCGTATTTGTTACTTGATACAGTACCAGAACTTCGTATTCGGTTTTCTGTTTTGTTTCATGTGTTCTCTTCTATGAAAGCACATACTACTAATCGTTATTGTTTAATTTCAGGAAACCGTTTGACGATAAGGAATCGCGATGACAGGACCAATCACTAGTGACTACATATCTGCCACCGAGAAAAGCTTCATCTCAAGCGACAGCAATGGGAAAATGATCGAAAAGAATATCATTGAGATTGAAGGAAAGTTCCTGCTAAAAATTCGCGATAACGTTTTTCACGGGATGGATGGAGAAGATGTGTATAAACACATTAATAGCTTCCTCGAAGTAGTTGAGCCACTCAAAATAAGGGGGCTAAGTCATGACCGATTTAGACTTAGTGTCTTCCCTATCTCTCTCTCAGGTGCCGCAAGCAATTGGTTTACAAAAGAATGTATCGGCACTATATCTACTTGGGATAATCTAGTTGAAAATTTTATTCTAAAGTTCCACGATCTTTGCGAACATGACGAAGAAGAGGAAACTGACGATGATGACTATGACCCACACACATTTGACAATGTTCCCGAAATCTTTGAAATCGATGATGACTTGTTTCATTTTGATTCACCTTTGTGCATAGCCTTTGAAGAATTCAACCACCTCCTAAAAATTGACCCTGATCTTTTCACTTATGATATCCAAGGGTTCATGACATACGATGAATACGAGCAAGAGTTGAATAATAAAACACAAGTTGACGAGGAACCATGGTCATAAAATGTAGTACAATACCAACTATGTGATCACGTATGCGAACCATATCGCTTTAAGAACGGGAAGACTATATGGCCTACATGTGACTCAGATATTAATGGATTCTGTAATGGTGGGGGACTACCCGGAATGGTTCGAGTAAAAAACATGACCTATTTCCAAGATCATAAGTGGTACGATGAACTTATTGATGGTAAACTAAAGGACGAACCCTTAGCACTTAAGGCTAAAATCAAAGGAACATAAGGAGATGCAACCCTAGGAGTAATGAAGTTCTGCATATGTTTAAAAAACTGTTTTGAAAACTTCCACGAGCTTGATTATAATGTACGGCTAAAATTACAAGAATGTTGGTGGAAGGTGAATGCTCATGAGATCACCCCATTTACTCGTACAGAAAATTTCAGGCATGGACCATATGCAAATGTAAAAACTGAAAAGACTCATGATCCTTATCTTGATACCACCAGAATATCTGGCAGAAACTACGAAGCAAGCAACGTCGGTGGTACTCAAGGACATGATGATGATAAGGATGATCCAACTCCTGAACTTCTAACCTGCAAAATCAGGAGATTCGAGATGATAAAGTACTCATTCCATGATGGCGAAGAGTACATTTCCATAAAAGAATCCGAGCACCTCAACCATTCTAAGCCAAGTCTCAACGCTTATCGAGAACTCTTACATCTTATCAAGGAAGGATGGGTTGTGACATCGTCGGATGAACAAGCCGAATGAAAAGGAAAAATGTCGAACTTAAAGACCAGCTGAAACAAAAGTGCTCCTCGGGAGACAACCCGGTTATGTTTTTAATTGTTTGTCGCATTTAAATTGTTTGAATTTTATTTTAATTTGAGTCTGTCTGCCCGGACATACATACGGCGTATCGAACCCCTCTGGATACGGCGTATGCATGTCTGGACAAATATCAGTTTTTAAATTCCAGTATTTAATTGTTTTCACAGGATTACATACGGCGTATCCTAGGGTTTGGGATACGGCGTATTGTAACC